>JAURVB010004726.1:0-34494 GCA_033002965.1 Piper betle
TTAGTATGAAATATATAGTATTGATGAACATGGAGAATATATGTATTTATTATGATGTGTTAGATATAAAGGAATATATTGTGTAGTATATATTTTCTCTTAATGTGTAACTGTAGATGATTGTGAACTATTAATTGCCATTAGAGTTGCAATATGTAGTATCCATGGATGATGTTGGAGGAATCCATTGATGGAATTACCTAGTGTTACAACTATGGACAAGGGTTCACAGCAGATGAGATCCTACAGATTGAGTTTCATGCCAATTGATATTGTAGAATGTAAAATCTCAAAACACTTGGAGTGTGGTATGAGCTAGATGAGATGAACAAGGAAGAACTCCATTGAAGGAATATCTGCATCATCACTTTTATGGAATAGACATTTCAAAGAAGCTCTAAGGGGTAGGATAAATCTTTACCTAGATTTAAAGGGATAATGGATGATAAACTATTCTTTCCCTAGTCGAACAAAATTTTGGGACGAAATTTCCTTTAAGGAGAGTTGAATGTAACAGCCCGAAATCTTCACTCAACAGCTTGTACCCATTGGATTCAAAAATTCATATCTTCGTGTACAGAGATCAGAATATTCTTAAATTTCATCCGAAGAAACTAGACTCTTCAAGCTTCAAAATGCAACATGAATCACTCAATTTGGAGTTTGGATGAGGGGCATACGATGTTGGCAAGTTAGACTATGAAATAGCTCAAGATAAAAACGTGGAAATTTCACCAAGTTTTAATTGGTCTAAACGATCAAGATTAAACAAATACGAATTAAGTAATTCTAGAGGTTATCCTAATGTACCAGCTAATTTTTATGAAAGAATAAATTTATAAGATCGAATGAAGGTTTGATTGAACAGTTTGATCGGATGGAAAGAGCAAATAAGAATTATGGGATCGATAAGTAAACAAGAAGGATGAAAGGGGGCACAGTCACATGTGAACTTTGTCCATATCCTGACTAAGATAACCATTGTAATAAATTAAGAAATAAAAAGATGATAGACACTTAGGTTGACCAATTGAGTTGATTTATGTGGAACCAAACATGTTTGTCAGATCGAAGTGGTGTGTAGACATGTCCGGACAATGGTAAATGGGTATGACCACATAACTATGATTTGTTTGTCCTAATTTTTCTAAATTTAGTAGGGGTTCTATGGGAATTAGAGGTTTCTGTAAGGGTTAATTGGGAAGATGGGGAAAATCCTAACAAGTATATAATGTCTCAAATAGGGGTGGACTCCTTCTATTTTTGTGTGCATGTCGTCTCCTTCTTATCCTTCTACCTTGTGCCTTGTCCGCCCGCTTTTTCATTATTCTTGGTGGCTACAAGGGTCCTAAGGGCAGCACATCGAAAGTAACCAAAAAGAGGTTAGTAACACAACTTTAATATAGTTAATCACGCATCATCACCATTGTTTATCTTATTTACATTAGTTCATGGTTGTAAAAATATAGTAAATCGATATTGTATTTTAAGCATTAAACAATCAGAAGTCTACAAAAATTTCTGAATTTAAAACGGTCACTGCCGTTCATTCAATAAGGGAACAAAATTTTCAGTAAATAATCAGAAAATACAATAAAATAATCAACAAATCAGACATTATAATACATCACAGAAATATTCAACTTAGTGATTTGTATGTTCACTATCATCGAATTTCTGGAAGTATACCTCGAACTATTAAAAAATGGTCGGAAATGGAATTGAAATGGTCGAAATGGATCGACTCAACCTGACCGGGTTGGTCAGGAGGTAATTAGGTTGGGTCAGCCACGACCCAAACCAGTCTGGTGCAACACAATCGGGCCTGATGCACCCGAATGCCGATGGAATGGCAGAGGAAGGAACACCAGCACGGCAACATGACCGAGCATGGAGGCGGTTAGAAAAGGTTGGTGGTAGGATGGTGATCACACTAGCGGAGATGGCGACCTGAGCCATGGCCGGAGGTGGCATGAATTGAGGCCAAAGGATGGCTCTCTGGCGGTAGTAGAAACCCGAACAGGTTCTAGCGATCGGCAGTGCCTCAAGGCCGTCTAATGGTCGTTGACAGATAAGAAAATAAACATGTGCAGAAAAGTATGTATTCATACTCAATAGGGGCAACATATTGAGGAAAAGCTCAATATCCATAGTCCTCGGTCACAAAAGCTACATCAATCAACCTTTTTCATTCCTAAAGGAAAACCCTATGGTGTGTAACAGTGATAATACAAAATATAAGCAGTCAAAATCTGTAAGTATACTATCCAATAATCAATCAGCAAACTATCCAATTTCTAAAATCACTATAGAATAGTCGTCGGACGTGTCCAATCTAGTTGCCAATAGGTAGTGGATAAAAAGACTACAATATCTCCCATGTCTATATTTTTCCAAGTACTCTTTGCGGCTTCACCTATTTCTAACAGGTATTACTTGTCATTACTAATGTGTTTTATTTCTATTGTGTTGACTGATATGATATTACTGTATATTGTTTTATCCTAATTGTCTGAATCCTGTAGTGATTGATATAACGTTACTGTACATCTTTTTGATGCAAATTCTAATATAATGTTAATGTACTGATTCATATAACAGTCACTAATTATTATTACTGATACTGATACCTACTGATATTAATATTGTTATGGGCACTATTACTGTTATTGTTATTGTTGCCGCTACTATTCCTTTTCTTAATGTAACATTACTATACTAAACTTCTTGATGTAAATTCCTACCACAAAATTTCAGAAAGGACGGGAAATTGTGAAATGCAAGCTTCACACAGGATTTTACACTATGGGCTTGAGATTGGTTCGGTTTGGTTTAGTTGGATCCAAGATAGTTTGACTTATTCGCCGAATACGAATGATATTTGAATATTTGATTAATATTTAGTTGTACTATTTCCTGGACTGTTTGCTATGCTAGTCTAGCTAATGCATCTATTATCATAGACAGACGTTCGTAATTCTCTGGGAATTTTTGGAGCACATCAGGATGTGCAGATGTATGGACACAAAAGGTAGAGTTGTGATTATTTGCAGTTAATCCTCATTCCTAGACAATAGAGTGTTTAGATGATTTCGTTACAATTGCAACATTGATTCATCTCAATGTTCCAGTTTTCATTGTTTATAATACGTATACCTGACTTTGGACGACCGAGTACCGACATGGATCATGAGGCTGCCACGTGTCGAGCATGCAGAGGGCACCTCATAGGGTAAAATTACCATTTTCCCCTTAGTTGAATTTCTCCCTATTTTTCCTTCCATCGACTACTGGTTTTCACAATTTTTCAACCGTTCATACGTTGTCATGTAGGTTGCCACTGGCCACTCAGCTACAGCTAATCAATAGTCTGTCACGTTGGCTACAATCCCCGATCAACCTCGTCATCTTCTGCTGGCCAGTTTGTTGACATACTACACTCAAACTCACCGCAAAAAGAGCCCGACAAACCACTCGGTCTAACGACCTAATTTCCAAACTGTATAATACCTAAATCAAGGCCATTCTAGTGTCATCTTCTAATGCACATGTATAAATATAAATAATAAACACTGTAAAATAATTCTATTGCGTTGATCGACACTTGAATCCATACAAAAACCTAATTAAAAATCCATACTTACATTACATAGCCATTTGAGTACCCTTCAATAAAAATCTACTATTCTATTTAATTAAACATGCAATAACAAAAATAAAATCCTAATTGCCAGAGTCTTCTCTTTCATCAATATAAAAGTTTTTTGTCCCTGCACACAAAACAAACTTTGTTCTCTCAGTAACTTGCTAACAAAGAACTGAGTCCACTACTTCCGTATATTGTAAACATAATATGAACATAAGTTTAAACAACATTCAATTTAACATGATGGAAAATCCAAATAAACATCGTTCATAACATATATTACTTAATCATAGCATTCATTAACTAAATATAACTTGACTTGAAGCAACTAAAATAATGTAAGAACGTAGACTAACACTTTATTTAACATTATTATAGCACATTATGATTTATAATATTGTAATATAACATAAAGTGGCTAAACAGTTAACTATTACTTATTTGATTTCCCTTGTGAAACAATTAGTAAGCTAACTTCAATAGAAAATTTAAAACATGTCAACTTGTCATTTTGACCTAACCTATATTCAATTATTTAGCTATTTTTGGTGATATAGCTATTAGAAAACAAACAGCCTAGCTCTTTCGACCTACCCTACTTACATTTGAAACAATTAACTAAACCCTTGTGGTATAGTTCACATTAAAACAAAGTTCGGTCCTTGTGATCATTTTTTAGCATAGCATCAAAATCATCATATTTGCATCCCATTGAAAAAGCCACTAATAATCAATAGCATCATAATCTTACATTTGGAATAGTAACCGTAAGTTAATGATTCTAGTCCTTGCCAAAAGGAGATGCACTGAAACCAAGGTCATTTGACAACTACGTTAAAACTTAGTTGCTAAGTTTACGCCTTGTACTTTGGCATAACTACGTGTGAAGCCTTGTACCCCACCACATATGTTAACTCATTATAACATAATTTAACATGATAACATATTAAAAACATAAAACATTTGCTCAAACCATCTAATCACGTATAAACATAGTGGATCTTTACAATCCCCAAATATGAATAAACACAGACCTAGATTGTCGCCTTGTCTATGTTTGACGTCGCTTGGTGGTCCTCCTAGACTCAACAATAATATAAAACTAGATTAACGTCTTGTCTAGTTTACCCATGCCTACATAATATGATGAGGCACGACATAGACATGGTGCTCATAAAACATGCAAACAACACATATAACATGCATGCTACAACATGCATTCATTATTAGATGTCCAATGGTCGAGTTTTTCCCTAGGGTAAGAATCGGTCAATGGATGTGGATGGCTTTGTCCAATTAGGTGTAGTGTAGGAGGGTTAAGGGTATTTTAGTCCTTAGAGATTAATTAGAGAAAGGTTGTGTAAAACTACATTCTCTATTTAGGATTTTATCCAATTTTAGTTTTGCCTTGTTCAGGTCAGTATCGAGTCGGTTCGAGCGAGCTCGAGCCAGACCCAATTTTCAAAATTTGAGTATGGGGCCCAGATAGCCATATGAGCATGTTATGGAGGATGAGTATGCCCGACATGCATATAATAGTTTCAGTTATGATATAGTAGAACATAAGTTATTAGTGTCTACACGACGTGCACATATGATTTTTATGAGTTAGACAGGATTTTAGGACTACATCTAGGCTGTTACAGTGTTTAGTACCCGTTTAGGATTTTCAGGGTATCTTATTACATGGATCGTAGGGATTTCTGACCATTGGATTGTGCCCCGTGGGCCCAACTCGATTTTGTTTAAGGTTTTGAGGCCTATTTACCCTTCTTGCCTCGGTTACTGCCTATAAAGTTAATTTTAACATTTGAATCAGTTTTGGACTTCAAACGGTCTTGATCCAACCTTACTGTCCGTATGTATATTGCATATACCCATAGGTGGCTCCCACTAGACCACGAGTTATCGGTTGTTTCGATCATGCCACGTGGCAATATATGAACCATCCACGTCAACCCTAGTTTTCTCTCATTTATATTTCAAGCACTTTCATTGATTTTCAGATTTACACCATTTAGCGCCACACTTCGGCTCACGGCCAACATGATTCCCCCTCACCCCAGCTACCGGATCGGTAAGGCCGTGACCACCTCACGGCCGGTTATCAGACCGTACCCACTATCGCCACTAGTACCACCGCAATTGCCGCCAACGATGGCGTTTTTGCTGTCGGTTTTTGCCGCGGTCGCCACCACCCATTCGGGCCATTTTCCGGTACTGGCAAGTGTCACATGGGGAAGCCAACCACACTGACAGCTTCCTCTCGCTGAGATCTATGGTTTGAGACCGATACCGACCTCCACTGTGGCCTCGATCGCCGCCAGCAATGCACACTTGCACGGCAGCATTTTTGGTTGTTTCCGGCCATTTGTCGGCCAGCTACCAGCCGAGCACCACCGACCATCAGCCTAGATTGGTTCATCTTGTTGACGCTGACATTTTTGAGACCACATACGACCACTGCACGGCCGCGATCGCCGTCCGCCCCCTTTCTTGCTGTTTTTTAGCCAGCCAATGGCTGAACTCCACCGACCACCACCACCAACATACTCTTCGTCGCTTGGGCCGTCGATCCCGACGGGTGGCGACACCATATGCGCCACCATTGGCATTTTTTTGGCGACGGGCAATGGCCACCCTGTCCGGCCTGTTTACCCATGTCCCCGTCCGCCTGTCCGTGTTCCCATCCGCCTTGTCATGCCCAAGTTCATCGCAGCCCCATGTCCATATCCATGTCCGTGTCTATCAGCCTAGCCAACCCAGTCCAGTCGTTTATTTAACCCAGACCATGTTGACTTAGCCCAATTCGGTCTGGTCCAGTTCTGTTCGGTCTAGTTCTGGTCATTTTTTGACCATTTTTGTCGGTTCTTGCACCATTTTTGGTATTTCGAGAAACTTTATATTAGTTTAGATGCATATTCACATGATTTACCATGTTTGGATTTATGGTTATGTAAAACCCCTCTTTCGTCTTAGGGATTCACCCGATTTCAGTTTTATCTAGTTTGGGCAATCTTGAGTCGGTGCGAGTGAGCTTGAGCCAGACTAGTTTTCAGATTATGAGTATGGGCCCAGATGGCCGTATGAGCATGTTATAGTGGCTGAGTATGCCCGACATGCAGATGATAAGATCATGAGTTATCAATGTATACTGAGGTATACATATTTGTTTGTATATGTTAGCCAGGATTTTAGGCCTAGATCTAGGCCATTGCATCGTTTAGTATCCGTTTGGGATTTTTTTGGGTATCTCATTTGCATGCATCACAGGGATTTTGGACCATTGGTTTGTGCCCCTGTGGGCTCAGCTAGATTGAGTTTAGGGTTTGAGGCCTAGTTACCCTTCTTGCCTTGATTCCCACCTATAGAGTCAATTTCAGGACTCGAGTCAGTTTCGAGTTCGGACGGTCTCGATCCAAACTTTTCGTACATATGTATATTGCATATACCCATAGGTGGGTCCCACTAGACCATGAGTTGTCAGATGTTCAGATTGTGCCACATGGCAAGATCTGAGCTGCCCACGTCAGCCCTGGCTTCACCATATTATTTCCCAGATCTTCCACAATTTCACTATGTTAACGCCACCGCCACTTCGGCTCGCCGCCGGCAAGTCTCTGGACCTCCTTCGGCCACCCATTCAGTACGGCCATGACCGCCTTGCGGCCGGCTTTCCATTCGTACCACTCATGACCACCAGCGCCACCGCAGTCGCCATCGGCAACCGAGTTTTCTGATCACTGTTCATCATCGCCGCCGCCACCGGTTGGGTCTATTTTCCGGCGTCGGCGATGGCACCTTCGACCGATTCGACCACCCCACACAGCTTCCCCTTGTCGAGATCTCCAATTTGAGACCAACATCGACCTCCGCCATGGCCGTGCGATCGCTGCCGGTGACGTCGCCACACACGGCGGCGATGCCGCCCCTTTCCAGCCGATTTCCGGCCAGCCATTGGCCGGACTCCTCCGATCGCCACCACCATGACGTTCCCCATCCTCCTCTCTTTCGATCGTGACCGGCGGCAACCCCAGCTGCGCCACCGCCGGCGTTCTCCGGCGACGGGCACCGCCACCCCCTATTTACCCATTTGCCCGGTTCGCCATCCGCCTGACCTGCGACCGCGTCCACCTGCATGCGACCTGCATCCGCTTGCTGCATCTATGTCCTCTAGCCGCCAGCCCATGTCCGAGTCCGCCTGTCCAGTTCAGATCCGCCTAGCCAATTTTTGTGCTAACCCAGACCAGGTTGGTTCAGCACATTTGGTTTGGTCTGGTTTAGCTTGGTTCGGTCTGGTTCAGCTCATTTTCGGACCGTTTTCGCCTGTTCTTTCACCGTTTTTCGTAATTCGAGAACTCTTATCATTAGTTTAGATGCATATTCACATTGTTTAGCATGATTGGATGTTATGAGTGATTTTCATTTATTGTTTTAATTATTATTATTTATTTATTCATGATTATTAATTTTTTATTATTTATATATTTGTTGACATATGATGAATGTTTACATGATTATTTGTTATTATTAATATTATATTTACTTATTAATATTAGTCTTATTATGTTTATTAAATTGTATTTATATATATATTTATTTATCTATTTGTATGTTCACGTGTATGTTATTATTTATTTGTATTTAATTATGTATTCTTGTATTGTATAACTATGATATTATTAATATTCATTATTAATGAGTATTAACTATTTATTTATTTATTTATTTATTAAATTATTATATATTTATTTATTTATTTATTTATATGTTTACTAACACGAGTGTATATTGATATTTACTCGTGTTTACCTGTATATTTATATAGTATAATTATATTATTATTTTATGATTAGAGTATTGTTCATGTTTATGTATTTATTATTTATCTAATTATTTATGAATGCATTTTCTTGTTTATTTATTTATTTATTATTTATTATTATTATGTCTCGATTTATGTGCCAGGTGTTTAGTTATAAGTTTGTTAGCATTATTTTCTTTATTAGGATGTATTGATGATATGAGCACACACCACGAGCATGCATCATATAGGGATGTTAGTATTTTACTTAGTAGTGGGTTCCGATGTAGGTTTCGGAGTCCGAGCTCGCCGTAGATGTGCAGATATGCTTGGAGCTTGGACCACAGGTCCGTAGGACTCTCCCTCTCTACTTGACTCCTTGTGTGTCGAGTTTAATCGTGTTTTATACATACGACGACATCAGTGGAGTTTTATCGGATCCCTCCGATGTCAGGCCATTTAGCCGTGTTTTCTACGCATGTTTAATAAAACTACAAGGATGAGATCCCTTGTTGGTTTTCGAACTTAAGCTCCAGAAATTTATGATATAAGCCTCTTTCCTAAGCATATTATATAAGTATGCGCATTTTTACGGATTTCACGAATAAGAGAGTGAGTGGTATGGAGATATGTATGAATCGCACTAGTACTCCTTGAAACCATGAGGTAGTGCGGTGTATGAATCACTAGTGCTCCTACTGGATTGTTTTGAGCCAAGAGTGTGGAGCTGTCCTTAGCCAAGTTGACATGTAATTCATTTGGTATTTATTTCAGTGTTTATAGAAATGATGAGATGAATATGAGATCATAATTTCAGTGGATGCCAGTATGGATCTCACAGGATGTCATGATATGCTTAGAGACATGCCTTGTCACTTTATGTGCCAGAGATTTAGACAACTAATAATATCCACATGCATCTTTATCTTATAAGGGTTGAATTGGATAGTGACCAAGAGTATTTGGAGTATGGGGATGTAAAACCCCATTTTCTGGTTAGGGTTTTACCTGATTTTAGTTTTGTCTAGTTCGGCAATCTTGAGTCGGTTTGAGCAAGCTCAAGCTAGACTAGTTTTCAGATTATAAGTAGGGGCCCAGATTGCTGTATGAGCATGTTATACTAGTTGAGGATGCCTGACATGTAGATGAGAAGATCATGAGTTATCAGTGTATACTGAGGTATACACATTTGTTTGTATATGTTAGCCAAGATTTTATGCCTATATGTAGGCCATTGCATCATTTAGTATCCGTTTGGATTTTTTTTTTTGGTATCTCATTGAACGCAAAACAGAGATTTTGGCCCATTGGATTGTGCCCCGTGGGCCCAGCTCGATTGCATTTAGGGTTCCGAGGCCCATTTACCCTTCTTGCCTCGATTCCCACCTATCGAGTCAATTTCAAGACTCGACTCAGTTTCGAGTTCAGACGGTCTCAATCCGAACTTTTCGTCCATATGTATAGTGCATACACCCATTGGCGGGCCCCACCAGGACACGAGTTGTTGGACGTCCAGATCGTGCCATGGGGCAAGATCAAAGCGGTCTCATTCAACTTTATCTACACCCACTCGATTTCCAGCGTTTCCACAATTTTGAAAATTTCCACCAGTACGCAGCCGCCATTTCGGCCGCCGCCAGCGATTCTCCGCCTTGCCCGCGGCCCCCAACGTCGGCACCCCCATGACCGCTTTACGGCCGGCTTTCCAGTCATTCCTCTCATCGATCACTAGAGCCGTTGCTGTCGCGGCCGGGACCATTTGGTCCATTTTTCTGCGCCAGCGAGCCACCACTAGCCAATTTGACCATCCCCCCATCTTTTATTTGCTGGGATCTAGCATTTGGAGACAACCCACGACGACATCCACGATGCTTTCCGGACAGTCGACGACCAGACTCCTCCGATCATCACAACCATCAGCTCCGCCTTGACACCACCTTCTGATCCTGACCGGGCGGCGACCCCAGCCATGCTGCCGTCAACCTTCTCCGATGACGCGCACCACTGCCTGCCTGCCTGATCCGTTTACCTACATCGAGTTCTCTTGCCCGTTACCAGGTCGCGCCCTTCCAGCCTCGCGACCGCATACACCTGGTCATGCCTGAGTCTGCCAGCTCATGTCCATGTCCATTAGCCTAGCCAACCCAGCTCATTTTCCAATTGTGCCCAGACCGGGTTGTTTTAGCCCATTCAATTCAGTCTGGTTCAACCGGGGTTGGGTCCAGTTCAGCTTGTTTTCGAACCGTTTATCGACTATTTTTGGTAATTTGAAAACCCATATGTTAATTTATATGCATATTCACATTATTTAGCATAATTTGATGTTATAAGTGTTTTTATTTATTTATTTATTTTTCATTATTATTTATTTATTTATATTAATATGTTTATCGTATATGATGTATGTTAAAATGATTATTTGTTATTATTAATATTATATTTACTTATTAATGTTACTTTTTTTATGTTTATAAATTTGTATATTTATTTATTTATTTACATCTTTATATATTTATTTATCTATTTGTATGTTTGAGTGTATGTTATTATTTAATTTTATTTAATTAAGTATTTTGTAATGATGTCTATGTTATTATTATTATTCTTGTTTAATAAAATTAAATAATTATTTATTTATAAAATGACTATGTATTTATTTATTTAATTGTTTATATGATTACTACTAACACGGGTATATAATATTTACTCGTGTTTAACATTTACGTATATATGTATACGATATTATTATTCTATGATTACAGTATTGATTGTTTTTGTGTATTCATTATCTATCTATTTATTCATGATTGTATGTAATTATTTATTTATTATTTGTTATTAATTACTCTCTTTTATTATGTCTTGATTTACATGTTGTGTTTAGCAGTATGTTTATTTAGTATAGTCCTTTTATTAGGATGTATTGATGATATGAGCACACATCATGAGCATGCATCATAGGGATGTTAGTATTTTACTATGTAGTGGGTTCCAATGTAGGTTTGTCCGTGCTCACCGTATATGTGGAGATACGCTTGGAGATTAGACCACAAGTCCGTAGGACTCTCTCCCACTCTGCTTGACTCCTTGAGTGTCAAGCGACCGTGTTTTATACATATGACGGCATTTGTGGCGTTTTATTGCGCTTCGATGTCGGGTCACTTGGCCATGTTTTGCACGCGTGTTTAATAAAACTACAAGGATGAGATCCTTTGTTTGTTTTTAAACTTAAACTCCAGAATTTTAAGATATAAGCCTCTTCGTACGCCTATTATATAGGTACGCGCATTTTCGGAATATGTGGCATTAACTTAACTGTTCCTTTTGCCACTCAAGTACTGAGGCGGGTGATATGGAAGGTGTGAGGGCATAAGCACTGTATACATGAATATGATTATAAGTGGTGAATGCGAACCAAAAATTGCTTAAGTATGTTTGCTTACCGCATAGTGTAAGGCTATCTTGATGTTTCATATGTTTTCATGGGTAACTGAATACCCATTTGCTAGATTGTATTAGTTATTTTTCGGGCCAGTAACACTCGTTACTAACGTTTTTCATATAATATATGTAGGTCTTGCAAATCCAGAGTCGACTTTGGTGGAAGGATAGATAAACGCTAAACACACTTGAGGTCAGTGCAGTTATTTACTTTATTGTTTTTATTTATATTTGATGTGTTTGATGTATGTTTAACAATGCCTTCGATTTTCATGACACCAAAAGGGTTGCTTCGATGTATTTCATCGATTGAGTCGTACCGACTCGACAACTTTAAACATGACTCGACTCAATTGTATCATTTTTTATTCGGTTCATAGGTGAACTGAAATCGGGGGTTGGAAATTGGTATCAGAGCCATGTCTTAGTCCACTGAGATGGAAGACTTTGTTTTGAGCCAAGTGTGGGAGCTATCCTTAGCCAAGTTGACAGGTAATTCATTTGGTATTTTTTCAATCTTTATAGAAATGATGAGATGAATATGAGATCAAAATTTCACTGGATGCCAGTATGGGTCTCACAGGATGTCATGATATGCTTAGAGACACGCCTTGTCACTTTATGTGCTAGAGATTTGGACGACTAATAGTGTCCATGTAAAGACCGTGGAAAAAAAATTTTTTTAATATATTCGACTCGGGCAGGGAAGGATCGAACGTTAGAGAATTAATATTAATTATATTATATTCTCTACCCGGTTAAGTCTACCCGGTTAAATATTTTATTCTTTACCCGGTTACCCGGTTAAAGGAATTAAATACGGGTGTTGGTGTGTTTCCACAAACCCTAGCCGTCATTTCATTTATAAAGGACGTCCTCCACCCTAGCCTTCATTTGCATTCTCTTCTCCTCTTCCTTGCCGGTGTGTCTTCTTCCTTGCTTAGGTATTCTTCCTATCTCCCTCTTCTTAATTTTCTTGCATGCATATTTTAATTTGATAATAAGCTTTATAATCGTGAGGATTAAAAGTTTAAAATCAATAAGAAAACAAATATAATTTTACACCGGAGAAACTAAAATTGCCGACGAGTTTCCCCTGTTCGGCGAAATGGGCAAGCACGGGCAAGCCTCGTCGGGAATCAGTGGCGACGACCGTTCCGACGTCGGAAGATGATCCAACTCTCTTCGTCGATCAGTATAGGGTTGATCTCACGGTTGTGGATGCCGGCCTGGGGTGGTGAATAGACAAAAACAGGGACGGCGGCGAAAACAGGGGCGACGGCGGTGGGTGAAGAAATCCGGCCGTCCTGGGTGGAGACGGGTCCCAATATGGCCGGGGAAGGTAGATAGGTGGTCGAGGGTGACGAGGCGAGCACCCAATTGAGGCGGCGACGCTCGCCGGCGGTGGAATCGCCGACGCGAGCGCGCCGCTAGGAAGGCGATGCGGGCATCGCCGCGGCTGGAAGACGGCCGGAGTTGGCCGGGGCGACACCGCAACGGCATGGCAGGGCTGGTCGGCGACGATTGACGGCTGCTGGAGACGGTCACCGGCGGCGGCTGGAGCGCGCCTGGAGTCGAGAACAGAGCATGGCCGGGGAAGAAGAAGAAGAAGAAGAAGGGCGGTGGCAATTCTGTAAATACTGGTTGACTCGATACCGACTCGAGTTAAAAATAATACAAACTCGTAATAAATCTTTAAAAATAATTATTTTAACGGGTTATAGGGTAAAGTTACTAAACTAATTAATTTATTAGACGAAGTCGACATGGACATAAGTAATAAAAATACGGTAATGATAAACTGTCGATAATTAATCGGCGTAATAAAAGCGATCAAATTAAATCGGACGGTTATAAGTAATTAATAAATAAAGATGTTACCTTTACCATATTAAATTTAATATTAGGTAAATAAAGTGATTATTTTAATAACGAGTCAGTAATGTAGAAAATGGGTTATTAAACTATAGTCGGGTAGCAATCACTCGCGTCGAACCTAAATAGCATAATGGAAATAAATAAAGTTCGAAACTTTATAGAGTCAAATAATTTAAAATAATTGTATTAATAATATTTATGAATTAAAATAATTCAAATTATTTTAAATAATTTAATTGAACAACTTAATTAATTAAATTGCTGTAAGTAATAGTAGCGATTAAAAAATTATAACCGAAGAAAAATATATTAATAATAGTAATTAAATATTTGGGTATAAGTTGATAATTATTTTATTATTTGTTAGGTGTTAATTATGATCTAGATTATTAATGTAAAGTAGGATTTAAATGATTATGTCACATGAATAGTTTAATATTTAATATTGTTGAAATTTAATAGTAATATATATATTAGTCATTTAGTTGCATGCATTTCTACTAGAATAAAATTATACTTATGTATAATTTTATGTCCTCGTTCAGATTAGGATCATTGGTCGCAGCTGCAAGTTCGAAATATCCAGGTCCGTATAATTATTTAAAATGTTGTATTTTCCCTTGTGGATAACCTGGTCAGCCTGAGCCCAGATTCGACCACCATGCACCGAGTGCAACCGGGGTCAAGGAATTGACTCAGTCTGACACGGGCTACGCCCTTCATAATCATATAATGGACATGATGGACTGACCCATCAGCCAATCAATTGGACATGGCGGATTGGACTCGCCAGCTAATTACGGACATGGTGGATTGGACCCACCAGCCGATAACGGACATGGCGGATTGGACTCGCCAGCCGGTAATGGACATGATGGACTGACCCATCAGCCAATAAATTGGACATGGCGGATTGGACTCGCCAGCCAATTACGGACATGGTGGATTGGACCCACCAGCCGATAACGAACATGGCGGATTGGACTCGCCAGCCGATAATGGACATGATGGACTGACCCATCAGCCAATAAATTGGACATGGCGGATTGGACTCGCCAGCCAATTACGGACATGGTGGATTGGACCCACCAGCCGATAACGGACATGGCGGATTGGACTCGCCAGCCGGTAATGGACATGATGGACTGACCCATCAGCCAATAAATTGGACATGGCGGATTGGACTCTGCCAGCCAATTACGGACATGGTGGACTGACCCATCAGCCAATAGATGGACATGGTGGACTGACCCATCAGCCAACTAATGGACATGGTGGATTGGACTCACCAGCCGATAACGGACATGGCGGATTGGACTCGCCAGCCGGGAATGTACATGATGGACTGACCCATCACCCAATAGGTGGACATGGTGGACTGACCCATCAGCCAACTAATGGACATGGTGGACTGAACCATCAGCTAATAAATGGTCATGTTGGAATGGTCACAAGTGCCAATATTATAGATAATGATAGGGAGTTTATGGACTTGTTTTATTTAATTATACGGCTTAGTGGTTAATCACTAACGCGGAATTGCCTCCGCAGGTTAGCAGCTGGACCTAAAGACTAAGAGACGACAGGGTGGTTCTTCTACCAACGCAGGTGGTGAACGGTTAATAAACGGACTTCTCTTTTTACTTTTCTTGTGTTATAAATGTGGCTATGGGAAACGATCCAAGACTGTGGGATAATTACTTCATGCATTGTCATTTGAAAAATAAGTTCTTTTGAGTTAGAAATGCTAGACTTATTTGCTTTCATATTATTCATGTAACCTTTTAAGTAACACCCGGTCCGGTTAGGACTGGTTGTTATAGGGTTGGTTTTTGTTAAATTTTGAGTAACACCTAGCCAGCAAGGCCCACAATATCGTGAAAAATGGCGGGTCGTTACAGTCCACATGCATCTTTATCTCGCAGGGGTTGAGTTGGATAGTGACCAAGAGTATTTGGTGCGATTGGGATGTAAAACCCTATTTCTGTGGGGTTAGGTTTTACTGAATTTTTGTTCTGTCGAGTTTGGGCAATCTCGAGTCGGTTCAAGCAAAGCCTCAAGCCAGACTAGTTTTTAGATTATATGTATGGGCCCAAATTGTTGTAACGACCCCCCCTAACCAGCTGGGGGTTAACTCAGAAAGATAAAATGAGGTACACATAACATGCAAGAACATGAATTGTAACACGGCAAATAAGTCTAGAATTTATAAATCATAAAAATAAATCATGTTCTGATAGCATGTGACAACATATCAAAATAAAGTCCCACAATCTCTGACCATTTCCCATAGCCACATTTATAACACAAGAGAACAAAAGGAAGACCAATTTATTATCCATTCACCAAATCTAGGTTGGTAAAAGATCCACCAACCACACTTTCTAATCCTTCAGTCCAAAGCTGCTCACCTGCAAAGTGCAATTCCGCGTTAGTGATAAAACCGGTAAGCTGCATAATTAAATGAAACAAGTCAATATAATCCTTATTATCATTTATCGATACTTTCAGTAGTTATGAGCATATGTTGAGCTCCAATTATACTGGGAGGGGTGGCCACCCCATCCAGCTACTATCCCATGCATGAGCACACACGCTACGTAGCCCACGGCCTATAGTTACCGATATTTACCATGTTACGAATCATGTTCTTGAATGTTATGTGTTACATCATTTATCTTTTTGAGTAACACCCGGCCTGGTTAGGGCGGGTCATTACAGGTGGTATCAGAGCCTGGTTTCCCACAAGCTCACACTTTATGACTCAAGTACCTTGTTGAAAAGTCCAGTAATTATCTTTTCCCAATGTTTTGTGTTATTAATTAACAAATTCATTCGCTAATAAACCTAAGTCATAACTGAAAAAGAACATATTAATGAACCATGATGGGAAAAATTTTCGACGTTTCAGATGGCAGGCACTCGTAGACAGTCAAACCGATCTACTCAGTCAAATTCGAACACAGAGAATGTATTGGCCCAGATCCTGACGGCCATACAGGGACTAGCGCAGGCTTCAGAAAATACAAATTCTGTGGTTCAAAATATTGTTCAGCGGTTACCAGGAGTGGTAGCAGGGAATGGAGCCTCAAACTCAGCAGCGGGTCCCAGCATCACCCCAGACGGTGGTCAGGGGAGTGCCCAAGGGCGGGCAGGGTTAGCAGACCCGGGCGAGCGAGGGGAGCGTCCAAACCCAGTGCCACCGGTAGTCTGACAAGTGTTGCCGCCAGCTGTTGATGATAGTGACCGTTACACTGTGGAAAAGTTCAGGAAGAATGGAGCTGAGGTATTTATTGGAGGGATCGATCCAATGAAGGCAGAGAGCTGGATAGACATTACCGAAAAAGTGTTTAGGGCTCTGTCTGTGCCCCACCGCCATCAAGTGAGGTTGGCAACATGCATGCTTCAGGAGGAAGCATCTTACTGGTGGAAATCCATGGAAAAAACCACATTCCATTGACGTGAGATTTCTTCCATCACGTGGGCGGAATTTGTGGCAGCTTTCAATGGACAATATTTTCCAGAGCCCGTTGTCCAGAAGAAAGCACTAGAGTTCGCCAATTTGGTTCAGGGGGAGGATTCAGTCTGGGAATATGCCAAGAAATTCTTACAGCTGGAGCGTTTTGCACCTGGGATTCTGGCAACTGATAAGGCTAGAGCTGACAAATTCTTTTGGGGATTGAAGCCAGAATTGAGGGGTAAGATTGCTACAGCGCCAAGGAGTACGATAACCGAGGTGATCGACTCAGCCACTACTCAGGAATTGGTGTTCGAGTATGACCGTACACAGAAGCAAGGAAAGGTTACTTCACAGCACAAAAATGCCAACCCTGTTAGTAACCAAAATAGGTCAGCAGGACACCAGCAGCAGAACTACCGAGGGAACATAGAGGGGAACCTTAAAAGGAAGTTTGAGGATATCCCGTTGAGGCGATGTCAAAATTGCAACAAGATGCATTCAGGGAAATGCAGGGAGCCCCGTAGGTGCTACAACTGTGGAAGGACGGGACACATACAGAGGGAGTGTCGTCAGCCTCCGAAGCAACAACAGGAGCAGCCTGAGAAAGGGAAGGCACCAGCTCCTATTCGCTACCCGACACCTGCACAACCGGCAGACAAAGGGAAGGCGAAACTCTATGCAGTTGAAGTCGACGACGTTGAGGAGGATGATCACACTGTCCGAGGTAAAATTCTAATCGAAGGAGTCATTGTGGATGTTTTATTTGATTCGGGGTGTACACATTCATTCATTTCATCTCAAATAGTCAAGAGGTTAGGACTCCAAGCATCCCCATTATCCAAGTCCTATAGAGTCACTACTGCAATGGGAGACGGTGAAGTCACAACTTTGGGAGTGACTAACCTATCCTTAGATATACAAGGGAAACCCTATGTGTGGAACTTTATCATGTATGGGGTAAAAGGGTATGATGTACTATTGGGAATGGACTGGTTGTCTGCACACCAGGCTTTTCTTGACTGTAAAGGGAAGAGAGTGGTGACAAAACCTTGTAATTGTGAGATGGGAGTCATTTTCCAAGGGTCATTGCATGATCCATCTTCTTGTATCGTGTCGATTGGTGAGGCAGTCGAGTTGTTTGGTGAGGGTTGTAAAGCCTTTTTGGCTAACTTAGTTGAGTCTGAGTCAAAACCCAAAGAGTTGTCCATGATTCCTGTGGTAGCAGAGTTTCCCGATGTATTCCCAGACGAACTTCCAGGGTTACCTCCTAAGCGGGCAGTGGAGTTCGCCATTGACCTAGCACCTGGAGTAACACCAATTTCTAAAGCACCATACCGCATGGCTCCAGCAGAACTCAAGGAGTTAAAGAGTCAACTAGAAGAGTTGTTGCAGGTAGGTTTCATCCGACCAAGTACTTCACCCTGGGGAGCCCCTGTTCTTTTTGTGAAGAAGAAAGATGGATCACTTCGGCTGTGTATTGACTATCGACAACTCAATCAAGTGACAGTCAAGAATCGGTACCCCTTACCGAGGATTGATGACTTGTTTGATCAGCTAAAAACAGCCGGAGTATTTTCTAAGATAGACTTGCGGTCTGGTTATCACCAGTTGCGAGTAAAGGAGTCAGACATACAGAAAACGGCTTTCCGAACTCGATATGGACATTATGAGTTTCTTGTTATGCCTTTTGGTCTAACAAATGCACCAGCGGCCTTTATGTCACTCATGAACATAGTATTCCATGCATACTTGGACAAGTTTATTATCGTGTTTGTGGACGACATTCTGGTCTATTCAAATAATGAAGAAGAGCATGTGAAGCACCTGTCCATTACTCTTCAAGTTCTAAGAGAAAATCAACTGTTTGCCAAGCTCTCAAAGTGTGACTTCTGGTTGAAGGAGGTAAACTTCCTTGGTCATATTATCTCAAAGGCCGGAGTTGCAGTGGATCCATCAAAAGTGAAAGCAGTCACTGATTGGCCACAACCCAAGTCAGTCACTGACATCAGAAGCTTTCTTGGTTTAGCGGGTTACTACAGGAAATTCATTAAAGACTTCTCCTTAGTAGCATCGCCGATGACCAAACTCACAAGGAAGGGAGTCAAGTTCGAATGGAGTAGTAAGTGTGAGGAGAGTTTCCAGTCTCTAAAGAAGAGTCTAACAACTGCACCAGTCTTGACACTGCCAAATGGTAATGAAGGATTCGTAGTCTTCAGTGATGCATCCCTGTTGGGTTTAGGATGTGTCCTTATGCAGGGAGGTAAAGTGGTGGCCTATGCCTCTCGTCAATTGAAGAATTCATGAGCAAAATTATGCAACCCATGACTTGGAACTGGCAGCAGTGGTTTTTGCCCTGAAGATTTGGAGACACTACTTGTATGGAGCCCAGTTCAAAGTCTTCACTGACCACCAGAGTTTGAAGTATATCTTCACCCAGAATGACCTTAACCTTCGACAGAGGCGGTGGATAGAGTATTTGAAGGACTACGACTTTCAAATCTTATACCATCCAGGGAAAGCGAATGTGGTAGCAGACGCGTTGAGTCGGAAGGGCAAGGTGGACAAAGGTCAGCAGCTAGCTAGACTTTGGGCCATGTCAGCAGAAGTGGTGGCTATCAACCCTGTGGAGCAACTAACAGGGTTACTGGCAAATTTGGTTATTTCCAATGATTTAGTTGATCGTGTTAAGCTAGCACAAATGGGTGATGAGGAGCTGAATGAAATGTTGGACAAGACTCCTGACATTGTAGCTGATTCCAATAGTGTGATCAGATTTAGAGGAAGGTTGTGTGTACCCAAGGATGATGCACTGAGGCGGAATATCTTGGAGGAGGCTCATCGCTCAAAGTTCTCGATACACCCTGGAGTTACTAAAATGTATCAGGATTTAAAGCGAACCTACTGGTGGATTGGGATGAAGAGGGATGTTGTGGATTTTGTCTCCAAGTGTCAGACTTGCCAACAGATCAAAGCCCAACATCAACTACCTGGAGGACTATTGCAACCTTTAGAAATACCAACTTGGAAATGGGAGTGTGTCACATGCGATTTTATTGCAAAGCTCCCAAGGACTCAGAAGAAGCATGACTCCATATGGGTGGTTGTGGACCGACTAACTAAGGTAGCTCACTTCATCCCCACGAAATCAATGAGGACTGCGGAATACCTGGCAGGATTGTATGTCGACAATATTGTCAAGTTGCATGGGATTCCAAAGGAGATAGTCTCCGACCGAGATCCCCTATTCACCTCACATTTCTGGGAAGCTTTCCAAAAAGCCATGGGGACCCAAATCAAGCTGAGTACAGCATATCATCCCCAAACTGATGGTCAGAGTGAGAGGACTATTCAAACTTTGGAAGATTTGTTGCGAGCTTGCATTCTTGACTGGGGAGGTGACTGGGAGAAACACTTAGCCTTGGCTGAATTTACCTACAATAACTCTTATCAAGCCAGTATAGGGATGGCACCATTTGAAGCCTTATATGGTAGGCCCTGCAGGTCTCCATCGTGCTGGCTGGAGTCTACCGAAATAGTTATAGTCGGGCCAGAGATGGTGAGGGAAGCAACTGAAAAGGTGAAACTCATTCAGCAAAGGCTTAAGGCAGCTCAGGATCGACAGAAGAGTTATGCTGATACTCGAAGGAGGGACCTAGAGTTCCAAGTTGGGGAGTTTGTGTACCTAAAGACATCTCCTAGGAAGGGGGTGATCAGATTTAGAACATCAGGGAAGTTGAAGCCAAGATTCATAGGACCGTTCCCAATCCTGGATCGAGTTGGAAATTGTGCATATAGACTAGCATTGCCACCAAGCCTAGTTGGAGTACACAATGTTTTCCATGTGTCAATGCTAAAGAAATATGTACGAGATGAAGATCATATAATCACAAATTTTGAAGACTTAGAGCTACAATCAAATTTAACCTATGAGGAAAAGCCGATTCGCATCCTGGCAAGAGAAATAAAGACACTCAGGAACAAGGAAATTCCTTTGGTAAAAGTATTGTGGAAAAATCAGGGGTCAGAGGAAGCTACATGGGAGACTGAACAAGAAATGGCAAGGAAATACCCTAGCCTATTCGTGGCATAAGATTCTTATAATTGTAGTAGCATGAACTGATACCGAAGATAAAATTAATCATGATTGTCCTGTTGCCGTTATGATATTTCGGGGACGAAATATTTCTAAGTTGGGGAGATTGTAAAGATTGTGAAATATATATATATATACGTTATTTAAAATATTTGACTCGGTCTAGGAAGGATCGAACGTTGGAGAATTATTATTATTATTATATTTTATTCTCTACCTAGTTAAATTCTGTGGTTGGGGTATTTTCCCATACCCTAGCTAAATCAATTTCTGGTGTTGGGGTGTTTTCTCCATGACCCTAGCTCATCATCTTCTCATTTTCATTATCTGAGCCGGCGTCTTCCTTACTTGGTATCCTCCTATCTCCCTATTCTTAGTCTTCATGCATCATATTCTGACATGATAGATGAATGATAGCTGATAAAACTGTTGCATTTCTATCCTTTCAGCTTTGTGTATTCGTTGTTATCTCCACTGTTGGAGATCGTTGCTGTTGTAGCAATGATGGGCATTGTCATTAATGTTATGAATCTAATGATAATAAGTTTGATAATCATGGGAATTAAAGTCTTAAATCAACAAGAAGAACTAAACTGAATTGTATATGACTGAAATCCTGTATGGCCGATGAGTCTGATTTTGGCAAGATGGCGATGTCACTTAGGCAGCCTCACACCCTGACGACCCCTCTGGCTGCTGGGTCGAAGGGTGGCATCACCGTGACCCTTGTTTCCGATGGGTGGTGGAATTGCTCCTGTTAGTGGGCGGAGTTTCAAGGAGTGACGAAGGTGGTGGCGTTCCTCTGCAAACAGAAGCTGTAATGGAAACTTCAGAGGGTAGACGCCAGTTGTTCTTCGTCGACAAGCGCTCCATCAGGGTTCCATTATAGCAGTTCCTGCCGCCGGCACAGTCCACTGCTGACGACCTCCTCGCCGGAAATCATGGCGGCGAACGTCCCGATGTGGGAGGACGACCCTACTCCCTACGTCATCCAGTGGTGGCCGATTCTTCCTGTTTTGATGCTGGCCTGAGGTAGCGGAACCTCTGAATTGTAGCAAGGTGCAAGAAAGTGGTCATCTTGAGGCTGGTGTGCATGGAGGACGTGATCTGGTTTGGTGCCAAGATGAGGTCTGGAGAAGAGAAGGGTCGACAGGGAAGAAGAAGAATCCCTTCGGTGGCAAACTTGTAAATATAACTTGACTCGACACGGCTCGAGTTAAAAATAATACTAACTCGTAATAAATCCTTAAAAATTATTATTCTAATGGTTATGGGTTACAGTTGCTAAACTAATTAATTATTGTACGAAATCGCCATGAGTAATAAAAATACGGTAATGATAAACTGTTGATAATTAATCGGTGTACTATAAGCTATTAATTTAAATCGGATGGTTATAAGTGATTAATGAAATAAAGATTTCACCTTTACCATATTAAATTTAATACTAGGTAAATAAAGTGATTATTTTAATAACGAGTTAGTAAGGTAGAAAATGGGTTATTAAACTATAATCGTGTAAAAATCACAAGCGTTGAACCTAAATAGCATAATGAAAATAAATAAAGTTCGAACCTTTATTGAGTTGAATAATTTAAAATAATTGTATTAGTAATATCTTTAAATTAGGATAATACAAATCATTTTAAATAATTTAATCGAACGACTTAATTAATTAAATTGCTATTAATAATGATAGTGATTAAAGATTAAAATCGTAAACTAAATCGTCAAGATCGTGGTTAAGTAATTATCATCTCAAAGGAAAATATACTAATAATAGTAATTAAATACTTGTTTATAAGTTAATAATTATTTTATCATTAGTGAAGTGTGAATTATGATTTAAATAATTAATTTAAAATGTAAAGTATGACTTAAATGATTATGTCACATGAATAATTAATTATCTCACTAGACTTGTTGTAAATGTTGAGAATTTAATATTTAATATTGTTGAATGTTGCATGCTTTATGTTGTCGAATTTTAATAATGATATATATTAAGTCATTTAGTTGCATGCATTTCTACTCGAATAAAATTATACTTATGTATAATTTTATGTTCTCGTTCAGATTAGGATCGTTGGTCACAGTTGCAGGTTCACTTACGAACTATCCAGGTCCGTATAATTATTTGAAATGTTGTATTTTCCCTTTTTGGCAGCCCTGGTCGGCCTGAGCCCAGATTCGACCACCATGCACTGAGTGCAACCGGGGTCAAGGAATTGACTCAGTCCGACACGGGGCCGCACCCTTTAAAATTACTATGTGGGAGTCTTGGTCGACTTGAGTTCATATCCGACCACCATGCGCCGAGCGCAACCGGGGTCATGACTCAATTCGACACAGGGCAGCACCCCTGAAAGATTAAATACCTGCCCCCATGCCAAAAGGGGTGACAGGGCGCAGTGGCGCAAGACAGCTCATTATGCACTTGTGATACCGAGAGGGTGAGTCAATGGCAAATATCGGTAACTACAGGCCGTGGGCCACGTAGCATGTGTGCGCATGCATGGGATTGTAGCTGGATGGGGTGGCCACCCCTCCCAGCATATTAAGAGCTCGGCATAGGCTCATAACAACTAAAAGTCTCGAGAAATGATAATAGGGATTATATTGACTTGTTTCATTTAATTATGCGGCTTAGTGGTTTTATCACTAACGCGGAATTGCCTCCGCAGGTGAGCAGCTTTGGACTGAGGATTAAAAGTGTGGTTGGTGGTTCTTTTACCAACCTAGGTTTGGTGAATTGATAATAAATTGGACTTCCTTTTATTCTCTTGTGTTATAAATGTGGCTATGGGAAACGGTCAGAGACTGTGGGACTGTTATTTTTATAGTATTGTCACATGCTATCAGAACATGATTTATTTTTATGATTTATAAATTTCTAGACTTATTTGCCGTGTTACGATTCATGTTCTTGAATGTTAATGTGTACATCATTTATCTTTTGAGGTAACACCCGGCCGGTTAGGGCGGGTCAGTTACAATTGCCGTATGAGCATGTTATAGTGGGTGAGGATGCCCCGACTAGTAGATGATAAGATCATGAGTTATTAGTGTATGTTGAGGTATACAGATTTGTATGTATATGTTAGCCAGGATTTTAGGCTTGCATCTAGGCCGTTGCATCATTCAGTATCCGTTTGGAATTTTTTTTGGTATCTCATTGCATGCATCACAGGGATTTTGGCCCACCAGATTGTGCCCCGTGGGCCCAGCTTGATTGTACTTAGGGTTTCGAGGCCAAATTACCCTTCGTGCCTCGATTCCCGCCTATCGAGTCAATTTCTAGGCTCGAGTCAGTTTCGAGTTCAGACGGTCTCGATTCGAACTTTCTGTCCATATGTATAGTGCATACAACCTTAGGTGGGCCCCACTAGGCCACTAGTTTTTGGACGTCCAGATCGTGCAACGTGTCAAGATCTGAGCCGTCCATTCAACTTTATCTACACCCACTGATTTCTAGAGTTTCCACGATTTCAAAAATTTCCACTATTACGCTGCCGCGACTTCGGCTCACCGCCGGTGATTCTCCGCCTCACCCCCAGACACTGAATCGGCACCCCCATGACCACTTCACGGCCGGCTTTCTAGTTGTACCTCTCACGACCACCGGCACGACCATAGTCGACGCCGGCACCGTTTGGGCCATTTTCCAGCCCCAGCGAGCCCCCACTAGCCAATCCAACCACACCCAGAGCTTCTGTAAAGACAGTGAGAAAAAATAAATTGACGCGGATGCGGTCCAGAAAGGACTGAACGTGTTATATTCTTTACCCGGTTAATTCTACCCGGTTAAAAATTATATTTTATTATTTACCCATTTATTTACCCGCTCACAAGGAAGGGGGTCAAGTTTGAATGGAGTAGTAAGTGTGAGGAGAGCTTCCAGTCTCTAAAGAAGAGTTTAACAACTGCACCAGTCTTGACACTACCAAATGGTAATGAAGGATTCGTAGTCTTCAACGATGCGTTTATGTTCGGTTTAGAATGCGTCCTTATGCAAGAAGGTAAGGTGGTGGCCTATGACTCTCGTCAATTGAAGATTCATGAGTAAAATTATGCAACCCATGACTTGGAACTGGCAGCAGTGGTTTTTGCCCTGAAGATTTGGAGACACTACTTGTATGGAGCCCAGTTTGAAGTCTTCACCGACCACCAGAGTTTGAAGTATATCTTCACCCAGAATGACCTTAACCTTCGAAATAGGCGATGGATAGAATATTTAAAGGACTACGACTTCCAAATCTTATACCATCCAGGGAAAGTGAATGGGGTAGCCGACGCGTTGAGTCGGAAGGGCACAGTTGTAAAGACCCGGAAAATAATAATAATAATAATAATAATAATAATAATAATGACGTTCGACGCAGTGGGATCGAACGTGGGAAAAAATTTGTTAGCTGGATAAGTATGAATTACCCGGTTAATTGAAAAGTAATTTTTAATTGGATAATTCTAGTTGAATCGGTCGAGTCGACTACATTATTTATCCAATTAACCATTTAAGTGAACCATACCATGTACCCATTTAACAGGTTAAGTGAAATGGTTAAGTGGACCATGTTGATTACCCAATTACCCGGTTAAAGGAATTACGGTGAAAGGGTGCTTCCACGTACCCTAGCCGTCATTTTATTCATTATAAAAGGAAAAGGGGGAGGGCGTCATCTACATTTTTCCTCCTTAGACAGACGCCGGATTTCCTCCTTCGCTCGGGTAATTTTCTTTCCTTTCTTTTTCTTTTGTTGCATGCATACACATGTTGCATAAATCATAAACATGATAAACATAAGAATTAAATGAGAAATCAACAAGGGAAGAAGAAAACCAGGAGGACGTCCTGCTGTTTTCCAGCAGCAACCACGCCATGTTTCCTTCCATGGTGCGGGGTTGACGTGCTGGAGGTGGGAATTGCTCCCGACGGTGATGCTGGCCGGATGGAGTCACCTTGGAGGGCCAAAACAGACCGTCGAGGAGGCACGCAGGTCTGAAATCCGAGGGGAGAACAGGTCGGTGTTGCCATGGGTGGTGTTGCTGGCCAGACGTGGATCCGCCATGGAAAGTGCAGACTGGTCGTCACCTGGGGTGGTGCTGGTCGTCACCTTGATGGGGCAGGACATGGTCGCCATGGCTGCTGGTCGGCCACCATTAATGGTGAAATTAAGGTCCCCATATAGGGTGTAGTCCGAGTTTCATGAGATAGCAGCGGATAAAGATTGGATCTTTGGGGTTTTTCCAATCGGATCAGTGGGGTAGATAGAAGATGGGGTCTGAAATTGGGTGGAAGGAAAAGAAGACATGCTGGTCGGGTGCTGTTTATGTGGCCGACTAGAGTAGTCGTCATGGGTCTGGTCGGGTGCTGTTTATGTGGCCGACTAGGGTAGACGCCATGGGTCATGGGCTGATTATGTGACCGACATGGAGTCACCATGGTCAGGTCGGGGTTGCTGATTGGGTGGCCGGAATGGGGTCGCCAAGGACTGGTTGAGGGTTGCCATGTGGTGGCCAAGTTGGAGACGCCATGGCAGCAAATGGAGGCCGCCACGTTACTGGTTGGTCGCCATGCATGGTGAAAATACCGGCTTTCACGGGTTGACTACAATAAAGCTGGGAGCTTTGGGGTCGTTAAATGAATTGTTAAAGTAGAATGGCAACCAGGTAAATATGGGAGAACTCGATGCGGTTGAGTTAGAATATAAGGTAAATACAAAAGAATTAAGTATGGGACATGTTAATAATTAAATTATCAATTAGATAATGGGGATTTGGATGGGGATAATTAATAATTAATTATCATTAGAATTGCTGAAAATTTAATAAGAAATGAAGACTAACATGAACTAATTACATCATTTAAAATTGATAGTATATTAGTCATGTACGTTGCATGTAGGTTCATGCAAAATAAAATTATACTAATGTATAATTTTATGCCCTCATTCAGATTAGGGTTCACGGGTCACAGTCAGACGAAATCACAAGTCAGGTACGTATAATAGGTAGAACATCGTATTTTCCTTGTTGGTAGCCTAGGTCGGCCTGAGCCCAGATTCGACCACCATGCACCGAGTGCAACCGGGGTCAAAGAATTGACTCAGTCCGACACTGGGTCGTATTATGTGCGTAAAGTTTGTAATGCATTAACATTGTTTTGGAGTAGTGATAGCCGCCCCATAAAAAGGCTACGGCCGGGGTGAGCAAGGCACAGCGATTCCTCCATCGCACTGGAGTGCAGTGATAGCCTCCCCATAAAAAGGCTACGGTCGGGGTGTGTGAGGCACTGGCACTAGAGTTGGCAGTGAGAGCTTCCCCACAAACGGGGCATAGCAATCACCTGAGTGCAGTGATAGCCTCCCCATAAAAAGGCTACGGCCGGGGAGTGGACACTTAGTTCAATTCCACCCTTGTTGTAACGTACCCGCCCTAACCGGCCGGGGGTTACTCAAAAACATAAATGATGTAACAATATCAATCAAGAAAATGAATCGTAATACAGCAAATAAGTCTAGAAATTTATAAGTAATAAAAATAAATCATGTTCTAATAGCATGTGACAATACATAAAAATAAAGTCTCACTGTCTCTACCGTTTCCTATGGCCACATTTATAACACAAGAGAATAAAAGGAAGTCCATTTTATTATCAATTCACCAAACCTAGGTTGGTAAAAGAACCACCAACCACACCTTTAATCCTCAGTCCAATGCTGCTCACCTGCAGAGGCAATTCCGCGTTAGT
Source organism: Piper betle (assembly GCA_033002965.1). Taxonomy (NCBI): domain Eukaryota; kingdom Viridiplantae; phylum Streptophyta; class Magnoliopsida; order Piperales; family Piperaceae; genus Piper; species Piper betle. The sequence continues at coordinate 28,074 of JAURVB010004726.1, forward strand.
GATAAAACCACTAAGCCACGTAATTAAATAAAACAAGTCAACATAATCCCTATTATCATTTCTCAAGACTTTTAGTAGTTATGAGCCTATGCTAAGCTCTTAATATGGTGGGAGGGTGGCCACCCCATCCAGCTACCATCCCATGCATGCGCACACACGCTACGTGGCCCACGGCTTGCAGTTACCGATATTTATCATTGACTTACCCTTTCGGTATCACAAGTGCATAATGAGGCATCTTGTGCCACTACGCCCTGTCACCCCTTTCGGCATATGGGCAGGTATTCAATCTTTCAGGGGGTACTGCCCTGTCTCTAATTGAGTCGACCCCGGTTGCGCTCGGCGCATGGTGGTCGGATATGAACTCAAGTCAACCAAGACTCCCACATAGTAATTTTAAGGGTGCGGCCCTGTGTCGAACTGAGTCAATTCCTTGACCCCGGTCGCACTCGGTGCATGGTGGTCGAATCTGGGCTTAGGTCGACCAAGGCTGCCAAAATGGGAAAATACAACATTTCAAATGATTATATGGAGCTGGATATTTCGTAAGTGAACTCGCAATCGTGACTAACGATCCTAATCTGAACGAGAACATAAAATTATACATAAGTATAATTTTAATCGAGTAGAAATGCATGCAACTAAATGACTAATATATATCATTATTAAAATTTGACAACATAAAGCATGCAACATTCAGCAATATTAAATATTAAATTCTTCACATTTACAACAAGTCTAGTGAGATAATTAATTATTCGTGTGACATAATCATTTGAGTCATACTTTACATTTTAAATTAATTATTTAAATCATAATTCACACTTCACTAACGATAAAACAATTATTTACTTATAAACAAGTATTTAATTACTATTATTAGTATAGTCTCCTTTGATATGATAATTACCTAACCACAATCTTGATGATTTAGTTTAAAATTTTAATCTTTAATCACTATCATTATTAATAGCAATTTAATTAATTAAGTCATTCAATTGCATTATTTAAAATGATTTGTATTATCCTAATTCAAAGATATTACTAATACAATTATTTTAAATTATTCAACTCAATAAAGGTTCGAATTTTATTTATTTTAATTATGCTATTTAGGTTCAACACTTGTGATTTTTACACGATTATAGTTTAATAACCCATTTTTTACATTACTGAGCCCTTATTAAAATATTCACTTTATTTACCTAGTTTTAACTTTCATATGGTAAAGGTGAAAGTTTTATTTCATTAATCCCTTATAACTATCCGATTTAAATTTAATAGTTTATCATTACCGTATTTTTATTACTCATGGTGATTTCGTACAATAATTAATTAGTTTAGCAACTGTAACCTATAACCATTAGAATAAAAAAAATTTATTAGGATTTATTACGAGTTAGTATTATTTTTTAACTTGAGCCATGTCGAGTTAAGTAATATTTACAAGTTTGCCATCTTCTTCTTCCCCGACGCTCTTCTCTTCTCCTACCTTGATCATGGCACAAAAATAGGTCTGTCCTTCATGCACCCAGCCTCAAGATAATTACTTTCTTGCACCTTACTCCCATTCAGAGATTCAGCTACCTCAGGCCAGCATCAACCAGGAAGGATCGACCACAACTGGACAATGCAGGGAAATAGGGTCGTTCTCCCACGTCTGAACGTTCGCAGCCATGATTTTTGGTGAGTAGGTCATCAGCAGTGGGCTGTGCCAGTAGCAGGAGCTACTGTAATGGAACCCCAGATGTTGTCGACGAAGAACAACCGGCGTCTGCCCTCTAAAGCTTCCATTACAGTGTCTGTTTCATAGGAACGCCACCACCTTCGTCACCCTTGAAATTCCACCCACTAACAGGTGCAATTCTGCCACCCATCGAAAACAAGGGACAAGGCGATGCCACCCTTCAACCCAGTAGCTAGAGGGGACTTCGGGGTGTGAGCGGCTGCCTTGCAATTCTTTCCTACGATCGCCCATCTTGCCAAATTTAGAACTCGTCGGCCATGCAAGGATTTCTAGTCATATACAATTTAATTTAGTTCTTCTTGTTGATTTAAAACTTTAATTCGCATGATTATCAAACTTATAATCATTAAAGATTTAGGTAACGATTAATGACAATCCCCATCCTCGCTACAACCAACGACGATCCTCCAACAGTGGTGAAAACAACCCAAACACAAAACCTAAAGGATTAGAAATTGCAACAGTTTTTACCAACTATTATTTATCTATTCATTTCAAAATATGCATGCAAGAAAACTAAGAATAGGGAGATAGGAAGGATACCCAAACAAGAAGAAAGCCGGCTCCGATAAGGAAGAGGAGAAGAAGATGAGAAACAGGCGGCTAGGGTGAGGAAGACGCCCCTCTCAAAACAAAATGAAAATGACGGCTAGGGTCTGCGAAAACACCCCAACACCCATATTTTATTTAACCGGGTAGAGAATAAAATATAATAATAATAATAATTCAACGTTCGATCCTTCCAAGACCGAGTCGAATATTTTATATATATATATATTCACAATCTTTACAAAGAGACTTATATAAATATGCCCAAAGGCAATGTGAAGTAGAGCTAAGTTTGGAAACAACACGAGGGATCTCATCCTTGAGAGTTATTTATCACAAAAGTAAAATACGTCTAAATGGCCCGTACTAAGTGGGTCCAATAAAAAAGTCACTTAGCACACCCTATGAGATGAAAATCAAATCCATGATAGACTAAAGTCGTAAATCCGAGAAGAGTCATGTCGGATATGTGGACCAAGCACCAAGCGCATCGGCACATACAATACTAAAAATAATAGTGGACAAGTAACATAGAGAAAAATAATAAATAATAAATAACAATAATAATAATATGAATAACACTAAATAAATATACGATTAAACGCCAGTAAATATCAACACATACATATGCAAGTAAAGAAATAAATGCATAAATACACAATTAATTAATTAAATGGATAAACGATTAAGTAAATAAATGAATAAATAATTATTAACAATTAATCACGAATAATATTAGCATAAATTTCAAATATATGAATATATGACTAAACACGAATAAATAATAACATAAGCGAGAAAATAAATAATAATTAATCAATTAATTCAATTAAATAATATAAACATGAACAAAAATAATGTCAACAAATAAATACATCATCAACAATGATATCTAATTACACAAGCATCCATTGTAATCGATAAATATATAAATAACAAAAACTAATAATAATGAATAAATAAATAATAAATAATAAAAAATATTCATGCTAACAAAATATGTCAAATAATATCAACATGTATCTAAACTTACATATGGAATCTCGTATTACCAAAAACGATAAAAAAAAGAACAAAAACGGGAAAAATGGGCAAAAATGAGCTGCTGAGTCAACTGGGTTGAGTTGACAAAGTCTGACCAAGTCGATTCAGCCGAGCCAATTGGCTGGGTTGGACTTGGTGGACACGGACACGGTTACGGCCATAATTGCAAGGCTACTGGACAGGTGAACAGGGCTCAGACAAGCGATCACAGGCACGAGCAAGGTAAATGGTCACCAAACGGGTAGGCCGTGCTCGTTGCTGGAAAAACTCAAACGGCGGTGAGGGAGCATGGTGGTGGTGGCTTGCGGCCGTCGAATGGCAGAAAAATGGCTAAAAAGAGGGGACATTGTTGCCATGGTAGGTGGAGTTGCTAGTGACAACTGCAGCGGCACCGAAGCTAAAAGTGGATCTAGATCGATAGTCCACTACGAGGCAATCGCGGTGGTGCCAAGGCCAGAGTTTCGCCGTGTAAAACCAGGGTTGTCCGCCCGAGGGTTTTTACTATCGGTTTGGTTGTTACCTAAATCGGGTTAGTAGGGTCCGGCCCTTCTTGCCTTGGTTCGTATATGATATGCTATAAGTTGCCCGGCCTTAGCCTTCATCGGCGTCTGGTACGCCTATTTGGATGTGGCACGCTTGCCTTTTTAAGTTTGGTCCAATTTAATCGTGTATAGTTAGATTGTAACACCCCAATCCGGTTTACTCTCAACCCAGACCAGAACTGTTACAAAGGATCGAACTACTCGTAAACCGATTAAGTTGGTTGACCCAAAACCTAAACGGCTACGACATAACCCTCTCGACGTCTCAAGATGGAGCACGCCGCTAATGCGCAAACAATATATGAATGAGATGCAAAACCCTAACAGGATACTACGTGAATGTCATGATAATAACCACACACCAAAATAATTAAAATAGCAACAAAATTCATAAAACCTAGAATAAAACGGACAGAGCCTCCCCTAAAAGTGCAATAAGGGGACGACCTGTTAAAAACACGGCACATTATAGGGTATATATATAAAACCATAATGCACACCACAATAGGATTTAAGCAACAACACATCTTATAATTGGGTCTAGCCCACCTGCAATTTCATACTCAGCTCATTTGGTTCCTTTTCATTTCAGCATAGCACATCATTAGAGCTTTTCTCAAAACATTTCCAAGCATTTCTAAAACAAGGCATACAAGCCTCACAAACACATGCATATATACACCAATATGTAAATCTACTACAACAGCCAATCACATCACATCTTACGCAAAAGTCGGCGCGGCGCCAGGTATGTGTGTGCAATGCAAACGCTAATCCTTCGTCAAGGCTGGCATACACCATTCATCATCCTCACCTACATATAGTAGAAAAACGTCAGCAACGGGTGTCACTGGTCCAGAAATAACTAATATCAAACTGGAACATGAGAGCAAACTCTCATGGAAAGCAAACAATCATATATCTTCCTCAAGAACTCTCATAAGGGCAACTACAGAGGAGCCGTTGAGCAGCTGACTCAACAGCATCCTGATCTATCTGGTACTGTGCCGCTCTCGGCACTTCTTTTTCAGTACTTCGCGTAAAACTTTTATCCTAAGCCCTCTCCGAACCTCCATATTACTCCTGGCCTTGAGCACGTAGGCCGAGCACTCTCAGGCAGTCGCCTTTAGTACCCTTTGAACCACAAGTCCGGACATGCGCTGTACTAAACAGTACCCGTAAACCTCCACGTTCTCCGGGTGTGAGGAACTCAAACGCGGAGTTGTCAGGATCCCTCGGGAATGGAACAGTCCACTGGCACTAATCCAGAGCCCGCTTTGACTGGCACGGCATCCGCTCATGGCACGTGCAAGTCAGATTCATCTATCTCTCGTCTCACTGAAAACTCGATAAAACTATTTATAGGGCTGGGTTGGGATTTATTATAATAGGCCCGAAGGCAACTTGAGGTGGATCTTATTTTCGAAAACAAGCTCGAGGGATCTCATCCTCGAGGGTTATTAATTCCGAAAAACAATCGACCAGATGACACGTGTTAGGTGGGGTCCGATAAATCATCCACCTGACACGTCCTACGATCAATAAATCAAATCACCGATAGAGTAGAGCGATAAAACCTGAGAAGCGTGTCCTAACGGACCTGTCAGAAGCTCCAAGCGCAATCTCGTGCCTAGACGGCGAGCTCCTGCAACGAACCTACATGAACATAACTATTTACTAACGCCCATACATATATGATGCACGCCTATATAACTAATATATCCACATGCATACATGAATCTAATCAAACATGACAATCATCTCAACAATCACACTAAATCTCTAATTGTCAAGCAAGTTAATAATTTTATGATTTCCTACGTTACTTATTACCTAAGCACTTTTAATTCCAATTTCAAAGCATACCTATTCTAATTAGGTGACAATGGTTTAATCAATTTAATCCGTTTAACTTAATACTAGCATGCAAAACCTAAATCATGCAAATTCATAAATTAACTAGTTAACAAGCATTTAATTAACTATTCAGTTGTTTACTAACAATTCCATTAGCCAGCATTTACATCACGCAACACAATCTACGCTAATCATCACATGTTTATCATAATTCACAATTAATTAAACTAAAATCATGAAGTTAATAAAATTAATTCCAATATGCTACCATGACCACAACATGTATGTAATAATTCTAAAAAAAGAAGGAAGAACCACCTCGCGATCGGCACTGAAATCAGTGCCGACGGACGAAGGCGGTGAAGTCGAGCCGGCGATTTTCCAGGCGACTGCGTCCGGTGGTTTTCCAGCGACTGCTCCGGCGGGGCAATCGGAGGTAGGGGTTAGCACCGTCTCGGCGAGCTTGACCCAATGGTGGTGACGACAAGGGCAGCCGCGGCGGCGATGGCCACCGACGGCGGCGTCGAGTTCGGTCGGGGCGGCCGATCGCTCCGATCAAACCCACGGCCGGCCTCGACGGCGGCGCTAGGTAAGGGGGAAAGGTAGGGAAGTCGAGGGGAGAGCTTCGACGTCACGGCGGCGGCGGTCCGGCGCAAACGGCGGCGAAATCGTGTCGAGAGTG
>JAURVB010004727.1:0-12945 GCA_033002965.1 Piper betle
AGGTTAACTGTGAATTACCTGGTTAAGTGAAAAGTATTTTAACTTATTAATTATTGTTTAATCGGTCAAGCGGAATCAAACTGTTTAAACCATTAAGTGAACCATGTCGATTACCCAATTACCTGGTTAAAGGAATTACAGTAAAGGGGTGCTTCCACGTACCCTAGCCGTAATTTTATTTCATTATAAAAGGAGAAGGGTAGGGCGTCATCTGCCTTTTTCCTCCTCAGACAGACGCCGAATTTCCTCCTTCACTCGGGTAATTTTCTTTCCTTTCTTTTTCTTTTGTTGCATGCATACACATGTTGCATAAATCATAAACATGATAAATATAAGAATTAAATGAGAAATCAACAAGGGAAGAAGAAAACCAGGAGGACATCCTGCTGTTTTCCAGCACCGACCATGCCATGTTTCCTTCCATGGTGCGGGGTTGACTTGCTGGAGGTGGGAATTGCTCCCGACGGTGATGCTGGCCGGATGGAGTCACCTTGGAGGGCCAAAACAGACCATCGAGGAGGCACGCAGGTCTGAAATCCGAGGGGAGAACAGGTCGGTGTCGGTGTGGTGGTGCAGCCATGCTGGTCAGGGGCGCTGCCATGGTGGTGCTAGAGGGTCGTCGTCATGGTGGTGCTAGAGGGTCGTTGTCATGGTGGTGCAAGGGGAGCCGCCATGGGTCTGGTCGGGAGCTGTTTATGTGGCCGACTAGGGTAGTCGCCATGGTTCATGCGCTGATTATGTGACCGACATGGAGTCACCATGGTCAGGTCGGGGTTTCTGATTGGGTGGCCAGAATGGGGTCGCCAAGGACTGGTTGAGGGTTGCCATGTGGTGCCCAAGTTGGAGACGCCATAGGAGCGAATGGAGGCCACCACATTACTGGTTGGTCGCTATTACAGGCTTAGCTTGTGGGACAGTCGGGCACTAGGGTTTGGCGGTTGTCCCTAGCGAATCCCATGTCAAGGTGGATAGCCGGTGTTATTCGTGTGGTGGAACAACCTACCAGTGCCATGCATCATGTTGTAGTGCAGTTGGGGAACCGACTGGTGCAGCGTCTATCGAGCGTGCATGCGTGCCGGGACAATGACCGGTCACAATGTGGTGTGTCGATGGCGGGTGTAGCGGGAAAACAGGCCGCTACCGGGTACCGAGCTGACGGGAACCAGGCGCATGCGAGGTCGTGCCGTGCCAGGAGCTGTACTGGGTGCGGGAGCGTGTAGGTGACCGTGCACCATGGCCAAGCATGTGGGCAGCAGTAGCATGTGGGGACTGAGCAGGATGCCAGGAACCAGTTGTGTGTGTCAAGCGAGCACCACCGCGCGAGCCGAGCTGATTCGATCGATCAAAATACTGGCAAGACTAACCTGGTGTGGAGATTGATGTGCGGGCACCCGGGTCCAAGTGAGTGTGGAGCCGGTGCTGTGTGCTGAGCGGTCTGGAGCCTGCTGTGTGCAGGATCGGTACCAGGTCTAGCCGGGGTGAACCATGAGGGTCGACCAGCAGGCTAGAGTGCACCATGGGCTTTCCAGTAAATGTGCTGGAACTCCAAGAGTTGTGGTGATGTCGGCAGATCATCCTGGACCGTGGATGAGGTGATCAATGGTGAAGGGCAGTGCTGGAACATCACTAAGGTGACTGCTGGTATTGAGCGTGTTGAGCCATTGATCAGGGATTGGATGGCCAGGATCCAGCAAGGTGATGTGCCCCTTTTGTCCAGCCAATGCTTATATAAGGAGCAGCTTAATTTGGTGGTGAGGCAGAAGAGATCTGTAACGACCCAGCCCAAAGTGCAACGTAATGGGCTAAGTCATTTCTTTAAAATGGGTACCCCGAAAGTTAAAGATCTATAGTCCATTCCCACTTATAAACAGGATCTTCTCCTAGTAGGTATTAGATGTGGGACAAGTTGAGGGATCTCACAATCCACCCACCTTAGGGAATTTCGTCCCTGAAATGCCTATTCTTGGCCCGTTGCTAGCCCCAGCCCACGACCTTTTTGGCCTGTGACCTACAGCCTAGCCGGCGTTTCTAATACAGCCCACCATCTAATACGGAACCAGGTCGGCTCTGATACCATTTGTAACGACCCAGCCCATAGTGCAACGTAATGGGCTAAGTCATTTCTTTAAAATGGGTACCCTGGCTTTTATTTATTTTTTTATTGTGAGATCCCTCAACTTGTCCCACATCTAATACCTACTAGGAGAAGATCTTGTTTATAAGTGGGAATGGACTATAGATCTTTAACTTTCGGGGTACCCATTTTAAAGAAATGACTTAGCCCATTACGTTGCACTTTGGGCTGGGTCGTTACAAATGGTATCAGAGCCGACCTGGTTCCGTGTTAGATGGTGGGCTGGATTAGAAACGTTGGCTAGGTTGCCGGTCACGGGCCAGAAAGGTCGTGGGCTGGGGCTAGCAACGGGCCAAGAATAGGCATTTCGGGGAAGAAATTCCCTAAGGTGGGTGGATTGTGAGATCCCTCAACTTAGTCCCACATCTAATACCTACTGGGAGAAGATCCTGTTTATAAGTGGGAATGGACTATAGATCTTTAACTTCCGGGGTACCCATTTTAAAGAAATGACTTAGCCCATTACGTTGCACTTTGGGCTGGGTCGTTACAAGATCAGAGTGGATCTGGAGAACAACATGTGAAGAGTGTGTGAGTGATCTCGATGAAAGAGAGAAACTTGGTCGGGCAAGGGGATGCCTTGGGGTTACTGCAGTCAAGTTGAGGGGTGGTCTGGAACTTCAAGGGGGACTACTGGGGTAGTCGACATCCGCCTTTAGGGTCAAGGCTTATATACCAGTTGTTTAGCAACCCTGCGCGGTGTACCGAGGGTTGGGTGAAGTTCTGTAGAGTGAGGGTCGAGAGGCACGGTCGTGGGGTTTGCATGTCCATGACCGGCAATTAGTCTAGGGTGTAGACACTTGTATATCCTGTAGTCATGTTGTAAGAATAGAGGTTGGGAAGAGTTCCTATAATTCTTGTGGTGTATGCATCGTGTTTGGCCACCGAGGTTAGACCTGTGATTCCAAGGTCTATTAGTACCGAGATGGGTGATCGGTACGTGGGACGTGTAGTCACTACGGCTCGGTGATTAGTGTGTGTGCTTGGTACAATCGCTGGTAGCCTAATACCGGTACTAGTGGCGCTAGTAGCTGGGCGCGAGACTGGGACTGGGTTCGTGCAGTATTCGCAGGTAGGTGGTCCGAGGTCGCTGTGCACCACAGCACATTGGTGTGTGCGGAGGTGGTGTAGGCTGGTGTTTCCAGGGAGGGAAACATGCCACACGGAGGGAGTTAGGGCGAAAAATTTAACCCCTAAGTTGAACCCTGTGACAGTCGCTATGCATGGTGAAAATACCGACTTTCGCTGGTTGACTAAAGCTGGGAGCTTTAGGGTCGTTAAATAAATTGTTAAAGTAGAATGGCAACCCGGTAAATATGGGAGAACTCGATGTGATCGAGTTAGAATATAAGGTAAACACAAAAGAATTAAGTATGGGACATGTTAATAATTAAATTATCAACTAGTTAATGGGGATTTGGATGGGGATAATTAATAATTAATTATCAACAGAATTGCTGAAAATTTAATAAGTAATGAAGACTACATGAACTAATTACATCATTTAAAAATTGATAGTATATTAGTCATGTAGTTGCATGTAGGTTCATGCAAATAAAATTATACTAATGTATAATTTTATGCCCTCATTCAGATTAGGGTTAGCGGATCTCAGTCAGACGAAATCACAAGTCAAGTACGTATAATAGGTTGAACAACGTACTTTCCTTGTTAGTAGCCTAGGTCGGCCTAAGCCCAGATTCGACCACCATGCACCGAGTGCAACCGGGGTCAAAGAATTGACTCAGTTGTGTAATGCATTGACATTGTTTTGGAGTAGTGATAGCCGCCCCACAAAAAGGCTACGATCGGGGTGAGCGAGGCACAGCGATTCCTCCATCGCACTGGAGTTCAGTGATAGCCTTCCCATAAAAAGGCTACGGCCGGGTTGTGTGAAGCACTGGCACTAGAGTTGGCAGTGAGAGCTTCCCAACAAACGGGGCGTAGCAATCACCTGAGTGCAGTGATAGCCTCCCCACAAAAAGGCTACAGCCGGGGTGTGCAAGGCACTGGCACTGGAGTGCAGTGATAACCTCCCCATAAAAAAGGCTACGGCCGGAGTGTGTGAGGCACTGGCACTAGAGTTGGTAGTGAGAGCTTCCCCACAAACGGGGCGTGGCAATCACCTGAGTGCAGTGATAGCTTCCCAACAAAAAGGCTTCGGCCGGGGTGTGCGAAGCACTGGCACTGGAGATGGTAGTGGTAGCCTCCCCACAAAAGGGCTACGGCCGGGGTGTGCGGATCACAGTGGATACCTCCTCCGCATTGTTTTGGAGTATAGCCAAATCGGTCCACCGCATATTAAAATGAACATAGAGGAATAGTGGAATGTACTTGACTTGTTTTATCTATTATACCACTTAGTGTTGTAATCACTAACGCGGAATTGCCTTCGAAGGTGTGCAGATACGAAATTAGGTGATTGACAACTAGAGCATGGAGCAAAATAAATATGGGGACTCCTTTTTTATTTATTTGAGAAATAAGTGTGGCTACTGGGAAACGGTCCAAGACTGTGGGATCTTTATATATGTGTTTGTTAGAAATGCTAGACATATTTGCTAAATTGTGAGTAACACCTAGCCAGCTAGGCCCACAATGTTGTGAAAAATGGCGGGTCATTACACTATCTCTCCTTGAGTTCATGGGGATTTATATTGAGGTTTGATAGTGTCTCGTTCGTTCTTCAGTGGTGTATGACCTGCCGTCTCGTATAGATTTGTAGCACTAATCTTAACTCACATGACTACTACTGTTATGGTAGACTCCCAAGCAAAGCTGCCAGTTAAGATTAGCATACACTGATGACCCTCAATCTAGTCATCATGATCTGGTCTGACTAAAGTCCCTGTCTGCATCACTCCCAAGCTTGGGTGAAGTTGTCTCCTCCAAATTGGTCTATCATCGACTACCTGCACTATAAGTCCTAAACAGTACCACAAAGGTACATCCTATACTCGAGGCAAAGGCTCAATCTTGTGTCTCAAAGTAAGGACCTAATCATGCTAGCAAAGCACAAGGAAAATACTGTCTCTTTAATGGGCGGTCCCTCACTAAACCCATCATCTATGCGAAAATTCTAGTACACACTAGCTAATACAAACTCTAAATGAGTTAAACTACATATCTGGTCATTTGCTAATCATCTGATTTGTGGAACCCTTGCTGTGGGTCACATGTATGCTGTTACATTTATTGAATAAGTTTAGAAAATTTATAAATTATAAAAATAAATCATGTTCTAATGGCATGTGATAATACGTAAAAATAAAGTCATACGTAAAAATAAAGTCCCACAGTCTCTAACTGTTTCCCATAGCCACATTTACAACGCAAGAGAATAAAAGAAAGTCCAATTTATTATCAATTCACCAAACCTTAAGTTGGTAAGAGAACCACCAACCACACTCCTAATCCTCAGTCCAAAGCTGCTCACCTGCAGAGGTAATTCTGCATTAGTGATAACACCACTAAGCCATATAAATAAATGAAACAAGTCAATATAATCCCTATTATCAGTTCTCAAGATTTTTAGTTGTTATGAGCCTATGCCGAGCTCTTAATATGCTGGAAGGGGGTGGCCACCCCATCCAGCTACCATCCCATGCATGCGCACACATGCTATGTAGCCCATGGCCTGTAGTTACCGATATTTGCTATTCCCTCTCAGTATCACAAGTGCATAATGAGCCGTCTTACGCCACTGTGACCTGTCACCCCTTACGGCATGGGAGCAAGTATTCAATCTTTCAGGGATTGCACCCTTGCATCAAATTGAGTCGACCCTAGTTGCGCTCGGTGCATGGTGGTCGGATATGAACTCAAGTCGACCAAGACTCCCACCAACCACACTCCCTCTGTCAGACTGAGTCAATTCCTTGACCCCGGTTGCTCTCGATGCATGGTGGTCAAATCTGGGCTCAAGTCAACCAAGGCTGCCAAAAAGGGAAAATATAACATTTAAAATAATTATACAAACCTGGATATTTCACATGTGAACCTGCAACTGTGACGAACGATCCTAATCTGAACGAGAAAATAAAATTATACATAAGTATAATTTTATTCAAGTAGAAATGCATGCAACTACATGAATAATATATATATATATATATATATATATATATATATATATCATTATCAAAATTCGACAACATAAAGCATGCAACATTCAACAATCTTAAATATTAAATTCTCAACATTTACCACAAGTCTAGTGAGATAATTAATTATTCATGTGACATAATCATTTGAGTCATACTTTACATTTTAAATTAACTATTTAAATCATAATTCACACTTCACTAATGATAAAATAATTATTAACTTATCAACAAGTATTTAATTACTATTATTGGTACATTTTTCTTTGAGATGATAATTACTTAACCACGATCTTGACTATTTAGTTTACAGTTTTAATTTTTAATCACTATCATTATTAATAGCAATTTAATTAATTAAGCCATTCAATGAAATTATTAAAAATGATTTGTATTATCCTAACTCAAAGATATTTCTAATACAATTATTTTAAATTACTCAACTCAATAAAAGTTTGAACTTTATTTATTTTCATTATGCTATTTAGGTTCTCTTTACACAATTATAGTTTAATAACCCATTTTCTACCTTATTAACTCGTTATTAAAATAATAACTTTATTTACCTAGTATTAAATTTAATATGGTAAAGGTGAAATCTTTATTTTGTTAATCACTTATAACTATCCGATTTAAAATTAATCGCTTGTACTATGCCGATTAATTATCGACTGTTTATCATTACTATATTTTTATTACTTATGCCGATTTCGTACAATAAATTAGTTTCACAACTTTAACCCAATTCCATTAGAATAATTATTTTTAAAGATTTATTACGAGTTAGTATTATTTTTAACTCGAGTCGATGTCAAAACAAGCATATATTATAGATTTGCCATCTTCTTCTTCCCCGATGTTCTTCTCTTCACCAAACCTAATCTTTGCACCAAAAACCAGACTTGTCCTTCTTCTCCTGGCCTCAAGACCACTTCTTTCTTGCACCTTGCTCCAATTCAGAAGTTCAGCTACCTCAGGTTGTCATCAACCAGGATGGATCGGCCACCTTTAGACGACGCAAGGATTAGGGTCGTTCTCCCACGTATGCATGTTTGCCGCCATGAATTCCGACGAGAAGGTCACCAGCAATGCCACCCTTTAACCCAGCAGCCAGAGAGCTTGTCTAGGTTGTGAGCGGCTGCCTTGAAATTTTTCTTACGAACGCCTATCTTGCCAAAATTTCAAACTCGTCGGCCATGGACGGGATTTCAGTTTCCAGTTTAGTTCTATTCTTTCTTGTTGATTTTCGACTTAAGTTTCCATTATTATCAAATTTATTACCATTTAAAAAATGTATGCATGCGTGAAAATTAAGAATAGGGAGATAGGAAGAATACCCAAGCAAGGAGAAAGCTGGCTCCGGTAACGAAGAGGAGAAGAAGATGAGAATGATGGCTAGGGTGAGGAAGACACCCCTCATAAAATGAAATGAAAATGACGGCTAGGGTATGGGATAACACCCCAACACCCGTATTTCATTTAACCGGGTAAAAAATAAAATATAATATTTAACCTGGTAGAGAATATAATATAACAATAATATAATAATAATAATAATAATAATTTCTCCAACATTCAATCCTTCCCTCACCGAGTCGAATATATATATATATATATATATATATATATATATATATATATTCACAATCTTTACAATCTCCCCAACTTAGAAATAATTCATCCCCGAATGCAAATTTCTCTTGAGTGTCTTTATTTCTCTTGACAGGATGCAAATTGGTTTTTCCTCGCATGTTAAATTTGATTATAGCTCTTAGTCTTCAAAATTTGTGATTATACGATCTTCATTTCGTACATATTTCTTAGGATTGACAGATGGAAAACATTGTGTATTCCAACTAGGTTTGGTTGCAATGCTAGTCTATATGCACAACTTCCAACTTGATCGAGGATTGAGAACTGTCCTATGAATCTTGCTTCAACTTCCCTGATGTTCTAATCGGATCACCCCCTTCGTAGGAGATGTCTTTGGAACTCTTGGTTCCTCCATCGAGTGTCAACATAACTCTTCTGTCGATCCTGATCTACCATAAGCCTTTGTTGAATGAATTTCACCTTTTCAATTGCTTCCCTCACCATCTCTGGCCCAACTATAACTGCTTCGGTAGACTCCAGCTAGCTCGATGGAGACCTACAGGGCCTACCATGTAGGCTTCAAATGGTGCCATCCCTATACTGGCTTGGTAAGAGTTATTGTTGGCAAATTCAGCCAGGCAAAGTCTTTCTCCCAGTCACTTCCTTAGTCAAGAATGCAAGCTCGCAACAAATCTTTCAAAGTTTAAATAATCTTCTGATTATGACCATTAGTTTGGGGATGATATGCTATACTCAGCTTGATTTGGGTCCCCATGGCTTATTGGAAAGCTTCCCAGAAATGTGAGGTGAATAAGGGATCTTGGTCGGAGACTATCTCTTTGGAATCCCGTGCAACTTGACAATATTGTCGACATACAATCCTGCCAGGTATTTCACAGTCCTCATTGATTTCGTGGGGATAAAGTGATCTATGTTAGTTAGTCGGTCTACAACCACCCATATGGAGTCATGCTTCTTCTGAGTCCTTGGGAGCTTCGCAATAAAATCACATGTGACACACTCCCATTTCCAAGTTGGTATTTCTAAAGGTTGCAATAGTCCTCCGATAGTTGATGTTGGGCTTTGATCTATTGGCAAGTTTGACACTTGGAGACAAAATCCACAACATCCCTCTTCATCCCAATCCACCAGTAGGTTCGCTTTAAATCTTGATAAATTTTAGTAACTCCAGGCTGTATTGAGAACTTTGAGCAATGAGCCTCCTCCAAGATATTCAGCCTTAGTACATCATCCTTGGGTACACACAATGTAACGATTCACCCAAACCGGACCGGGTGTTACTTCAAAATATAGTTAATGTAAATGTAACATTCCAGAACATGAATTGAAACACAGCAAATAAGTCTCGCAACATATAATATAAATCATAACAATAAATCATGTTCTCTAAAATATAAAATAACCATCGCATAGTCTCGGACCGTTTCCCATAGCCACATTTATAACACAAAAGAATAATAAGGAAGCCCAATTTTTTTTATTATCGATTCACCATACCGAGGTTGGTAAAAGAACCACCAACCACACTTTTATTCTTCGGTCCATAGCTACTCACCTGCGATGGCAATTTCGCGTTAGTGATAAAACCACTAAGCCGCATAATTAAATAAAACAAGTCAATATAATCCGTATTATCATTTCACCCTTTTTCTTTATTTATCGTTTCACAAGTCTTTTAGTAATTATCTCTCAAGTAATTCTGAGACTAGTAATTTTTCTCTCAGGTCATTTTGAGATTCGTAAAAATCATCTCCCAACTCATTCTGAGATTAAAAATTGTCTCCCAGTTCATTCTGAGATTAGGTGGTCTCCCAGGTCATTCTGAGATTAGTCATTGTCTCCCAGTTCATTCTAAGATTAGAAATTGTCTCCCAACTGATTCCGAGATTAGGTGGTCTCCCAAGTCATTCTAAGATTAGTCATTGTCTCCTAGTTTATTCTGAGATTAGAAATTGTCTCCCAGCTCATTCTGAGATTAGGTGGTCTCCCAGGTCATTCTGAGATTAGTCATGTTTCCCAGTTCATTCTAAGATTAAAAATTGTCTCCCAGCTCATTCTGAGATTAGGTGATTTCCCAGGTCATTCTGAGATTAGTCATTGTCTCCCAGTTTATTCTAAGATTTGAAGTTGTCTCCCAGCTCATTCAGATATTAGGTAGTCTCCCAGGTCATTCTGAGATTAGTGTCAACAAAAGCTACCAATTTGGGAAAATATAACATTTTAAATAATTATACCAGTTTGGGAAAATACAACATTTCAAATAATTATTCGGACCCACATAATAATTTTAAAGGTGCGGCCCCATGTCAGACTAAGTCTATTCCTTGACCCTGATTGCGTTCTAGCGTACAGTGGTCGAATTTGGGCTCTAGGGCTGCCAACAAGGGAAAGTACAATATTTCAAATAATTATACGAACCTGGATATTTTGAACTTGCACTTGTGACCAATGATCCTAATCTGAACAAGAACATAAAATTATACATAAATATAATTTTATTAGAGTAGAATGCATGTAGCTATATGTCTAATATATATATTAAAATTTTGACAACATAACATGTAACAATTCAATAATATTAAATATTAAATTCTCAACAAATCTAGTGAGATAATTAATTATTCATGTGATTTAATCATTTTAGTCCTTTACATTTTAAATTAATTATCTAAATCATAATTAATACCTAACAATTAATAAAATAATTATTACTAATAAACAAGTATTTAATTTTCCTTTGCGATGATAATTACTTTACCTCGATGTTGATGATTTAGTATATGGTTATAATTTTTAATCGCTACTATTATCTATAGCAATTTAATTAATTAAGTTGTTCAATTAAATTAATTAAATTAATTTGAATTATTCTAATTCAAACATATTACTAATACAATTATTTTAAATTATTTAACTTAAGTTTCGAACTTTATTTATTTTCATTATACTATTTAGGTTTGACGCTTGTGATTACTACCCGACTATAATTTAATAACTCATTTTCTACATTAGTGACTAGTTATTAAAATAATTACTTTATTTACCTAATATTAAATTTAATATGGTAAAGATATATTCTTAATTTATTAATCACTTATAACCATCCGACTTAACTTAATAATTTATAGTCCATGAATTACTTATCACCAATTAATTACTATAGTGATTATATTACTCATGGGTTGCCCAATTTTTTATTTACACCAATAACTATGTGCATTACATATAAAACTTAGCAATTATTATTCATCCAAATCCCTAAGTTACTTGAATTACACCACTACGACGAACAATAACATGTACTACAACGTTCCCCAAACAAAAGAAGAAACTAGCAAGCCTAAACACGACAAACATACTATACAGAAAGGACGATCAACCACAAACCAGCAGTGCAACTCACGACGCCTTCATCAACATGAGGGGCAGCAACCAAACATATCAACACACGCTCTCTAAAACAACCCAACAACCCAAAGAAATGCCATCAATTCATGCAACCAGAATCGACGAGACCCCATGCATAAGATGCTAGGGGTCCTGCAATTCAGCCAGGCATCTCCAACAAAAATCAGGCGTTGCTACATGCACGACCTGATTGGAACCACCGACTGAACCACATGCCTACTTGACAAGGCGCCACAAAAAACACTCCAAAACACAAGCCAAGAGCAACGAAAACTAGGGAGACGGGAAGGAGATGGTGGCGATCAGGCCAACATGCAACCTTCTTACCAAAAAAAAGCGTGGGAAAACAAGAAGATGTGAAGAACGTCATCAACCCTACATCCTTACCATCAAAACCATGCATGCAAGAGTCCTAATGTAAAAAGAAATAAGAAGAGGGATGAGATACTCACACAGCAATGACGTGGGTGCCTGGGACGGAGAGGAGACAAGAAGGAGTGGGCAGCTAGGGAAAAGGATTTCCCACAATCTTCACAACTATATATATCTACAACTCAACGAGTCCCCCAATTAAATTCTTACACCCTACCCTACCACCCATTCATGAATAGGTATCACTTGGCTAAAGTTTGCTCTCCCTTTTCCTCCCATTCATTAGGTCGTCACCCCCTAAGGTTCATCCTCCCTTTTTCCTCCCACTCACCATAGTCGTCACCCACCCAAGAAAGGGGTTTGGCTAGGTCGAACCATGACCGGTCAACTGATGATCATAATAATCGTGATGACCAATCATATTGATTCACCAGTATAAGTTCCACAAAATAGTATTTTACACCAGTTTCAAGTCGTAAAAAAATCATAATTAAAAGATTCACGGTCTTTGTATGCAACCTTCCTCTATATCTAATCACACTATTGGAATCAGCTACAATGTAAGTAGTCTTGTCCAACATTTCATTCAGCTCCTCATCACCCATTTGTGCTAGCTTAACACGATCAACTAATTCATTGAAAATAACTAAATTTGCCTATAGCCTTGTTAGTTTCTCCACAGGGTTGATAGCCACCACTTCTGCTGACATGGCCCACAGTCTTGCTAGCTGCTAACCTTTGTCCACCTTGCCCTTCCGACTCAACGCGTCTGCGGCCACATTTGCTTTCCCTAGATGGTATACGATTTGGTAGTCGTAGTCCTTCAAATATTCTATCCACCACCTCTGTCAAAGGTTAAGGTCATTCTAGGTGAAGATATACTTCAAAATCTGGTGGTTAGTGAAGACTTCGAACTAGGCTCCATACAAGTAGTGTCTCCAAATCTATGAGATCTTTCAACTTAATCCCACATCCCCAACACCTACTGGAGAGAAGATCCTGTCTATTAGTAGGAATAGACTATAGATCTTTAACTTGGTTCACCACGTTTAAAGAGATGGCTCAGCCCATTACGTTGCACTTTTGGGCCGGGTAGTTAGAAAACTGTAAAGACTGAAAAAAGAAAAAATTGACTCGATCTGGGAAGAACCGAACATTGGCGAATTATTATTATTATTTATATTATATTTTCTACCTGGGTTAATTATTATATTTTATTATTTACTCGATTAAATGAAATGCTTCTGTTGGGGTGTTTTCACATACCCTAGCCGTCATTAGTACATGTAACTGAACGAAGTAATGCTAGATGTC
>JAURVB010004728.1:0-61760 GCA_033002965.1 Piper betle
GCATGTATTGCTTGCTATGCCTCGCTCACCTCGGCCGTAGCCTTTTGTGGGGCGGATATCACTACTCCAAAACAATGTCGATGCATTACACAATTTACGCACATAATACGACCCTGTGTCGGATTGAGTCAATTCTTTGACCCTGGTTGCACTCGGTGCATGGTGGTCAAATATGGCCTTAGGCCGACCTAGGCTAGCAATAAGGAAAGTACGATGTTCTACCTACTATACGCACCTGACTTGAGATTTCGTCTAACCGTAATCCGCTAACCTTAATCCGAATGAGGGCATAACATTATACATTAAGTATAATTTTATTTGCATGAACCTTCAAGCAACTACATGACTAGTATAACTATCCATTTTGAAGATATAAATTATATCATGCTGGACTTCATTAATTATTTAATTTCCAATAAGTCCAACGATAATTTATTATCAATGTGATATAATCAATTAAGTCCTTTTTTTCACATTTCCAACTAAATATCCCAAATAAAACTTTCATTTACTAGTTAATAATTTAATTATTAAGCATACTCAATACTTAATTACTAGTATTAGTATATTCTTTAACTGATTTGTATTATCCAAATTTAAGCATGTTACTAGTACAAGTTATTTGTAATTTATTTTTAACTCGACCGTATCAAGTCATCCCATATTTACAAAATGCCATTCTTCTTCCCTGACGTCCTTCTCTTTCCTATACCTTCTTCTTCTTCCCACCCAAAACCGGCATGTCTTCTTTTCCTTCCACCCAATTTTAGACTCCATCTTCTATCTACCCCACTGATCCAATTGGAAAAACCCAAAGATCCAATCTTTATCCGCTGCTATCTCATGGAACTCGGACTACAGCCTACATGGGGACCTTAATTTCACCATTCATGGTGGCCGACCAGCAGCCATGGTGACCCCCTAGGTGACGACAAGTCTATACTTTCCATGGCGGATCCATGTCTGGCCAGCAACACCACCCATGGCAACACTGACCTGGTCTCCCTTCACTTTCCTGATTTGCATCCCTCCTCGACGGTCTGACTCTGTAAAGATAGGGAAAAAATAATAATAATAATGATAATAATAATAATAATAATAATAAATACGTTCGTCGCGGTGGGATCGAATGCCCAACTGGTTAACTGTGAATTACCCGGTTAAGTGAAAAATATTTTAACTGGTTAATTATTGTTTAATCGGTCAAGCGGAATCAAACCGTTTAAACAATAAAGTGAATCATATCGATTACCCGGTTACTTGATTATGTGAAATACAGGCGAAGTAAGTTTTCATAAACTACCTTCATGACATTATATAAAGAGAAGGGGAGGGCGTCATCCACATAATTTCTCTTTAGACAGACGCCGGCTTCCTCCTTCGCTCGGGAAATTCTTCTTCCTATCCTCTTCATAGTTGCATAAATACACATGCTCAAATGGATAATAAGCATGTTTAGATAATAAGCATGATAAACATAAAATTAAAATCTGAAATCAACGAAGAGAGGGAACACTAGGAGGTCATCCTGATGTTTTGCAGCAGCAACAATGCCATCTTCCATCCTTGTGAGTTGGGTTGACATCCTGGAAGTAGGGAGTCCTCCCGGCGGTGCTGCTGGCAGGACGGAGTCGCCTTCGGTGGCCGAGTCAAACCGTCACGGAGGGATGTAAATCAGGAACGTGAAGGGAGACCAGGTCGGTGCTGCCATGGGTGGTGTTGCTGGCCAGACGTGAATCTGCCATGGAAAGTGCACACTGGTCGTCACCTGGGGTGGTGCTGGTCGTCACCTTGATGGGGCAGGACATGGTCGCCATGGCTGCTGGTCGGCGACTATGAATGGTGAAATTAAGGTTCCCATGTATGGTGTAGTCCGAGTTGCATGAGATAGCAGCGGATAAAGATTGAATCTTTGGGGTTTTCCAATTGGATCAATGGGGTAGATAGATGATGAGGTCTGAAATTGGGTGGAAGGAAAGAAGACATGCCGGTTTTGGGTGCGAAGAGGAAGAAGGTATGGAAAAGAGAAGGACGTCGGGGAAGAAGAATGGCAGTTTTGTAAATATAGGATGACTCGATACGATTCGAGTTAAAGATAAATTACAAATAACTGTACTAGTGACATCCATAAATTGGAATAATAAATTATCATTGGACTTACTGGAAATTAAATAATTAATGAAGTCCAACATGATATATTTTATATCTTCAAAATGGATAGTTATACTAGTCATGTAGTTGCATGTAGGTTCATGCAAATAAAATTATACTAATGTATAATTTTATGCCCTCATTTTGATTAGGGTTAGCGAATTATAGTCATATGAAATCTCAAGTCAGATACGTATAATAGGTAGAACATCATACTTTCCTTGTTGGTAGCCTAGGTCAGCCTGAGCCCAGATTTGACCACCATGCACCGAGTGCAACCGGGTCAAAGAATTGACTCAGTCGGACACGGGGTCGTATTATATCCGTAAATTGTGTAATGCATCGACATGTGTTTTGGAGTAGTGATATCCGCCCACAAAAAGGCTACGATCGGGGTGAGCGAGGCATAGCAATTCCTCCATCGCACTAGAGTGCAGTGATAGCCTCCCCATAAAAAGGCTACAGCTAGGGTGTGCGAGGCACTGGCACTAGAATTGGTAGTGAGAACTTCCCCACAAACGGGGCGTAGCAATCACTAGAGTGCAGCAATAGCCTCCCGATAAAAAGGCTACGGCCGGGGTGTTTGAGGCACTGGCACTAGAGTTGGCAGTGAGGGCTCCATAAACGGGGCGTAGCAATCACCTGAGTGCAGTAATAGCTTCCCCACAAAAGGCTACAGCTGGGGTGTGCGAGGCACGGCACTAGATATGATAGTGGTAGCCTCCCCATAAAAGGTCTACGGCTGGGGTGTACGGATCACAGCGGATATCTCCTCCGCATTGTTTTGGTCTATAGCGAACTCGCTCCAACCGCATATTAAAATGAACATAAGGAAACTAGTGGAATGTACTTGACTTGTTTTATTTATTATACTACTTAGTGTCATAATCACTAACGCGGAATTGCCTCTGCATGTGTGCAGATACGAAATTAGGTGATTGACAACCAGAGCATGAAGTAAAAATAAATATGGGGACTCCCTTTTATTTATTTGAGAAATAAGTGTGGCTACTGGGAAATGGTCCAAGACTGTGGGATCTTTATATATGTTTTTGTTAGAAATGCTAGACATATTTGCTAAATTGTGAGTAACACCTAGCCAGCTAGGCCCACAATGTTGTGAAAAATGGCGGGCCATTATAGACTCTCGTCCCTTTACAGTCAAGAAAAGCCTGATGTGCAGACAACCCATCCATTCACAACAGTACATCAAAGCCTATTATCCCATAGACAATGAAATTCCATCCTCATGGATATCCAAGGATAGGTTAGTCACTCCTAACGTTGTGACTTCCCTGTCTCCTGTTGCAGTGGTGACGCTATAAGTCTTGGGTAATGTAGACGTTTGGAGTCCTCAACTCTTAAGTAATCGGGATGGCAGGAACGAATGTGTACACCCCGAGTAAAATAAAACATCCACACTAACACTTTGAATCAAAATTTTACCTCGAACTGTGTGGTCATCGTCCTCAGCGTCCTTGATTTCGACTGCAAAAATTTTGCTTTCCCTTTGTCTACCGATTTTGCAGGTGGTGGGTAGCGATTAGGAGCTGGTGTCTTCTCCTTTTCAGGTTGCTCCTATTGTTGCTTCAGGGCTGACACACTCATTTTGCAGGTGTCCCGTTCTTCCGCAGTTGTAGCACCGACGTGGCCCACTGCATGGCCCTGAATGCATCTTATTGTAATTTATACATAGTTGATACGGAATCTCCTGAAACTTCCTTTTGCGGTTCCCATCGACATTCCTTTGATAGTTCTGCTGCTGGTGTTCTGCAGACTAACTTTAGCTAGCTACCTTGGTTGGCATTTTTATGTTGCATAGTAGCCTTCCCCTGTTTCTGTGCACGGACATAGTTGTACACCAACTCATGAGTAGTGGCTGCCTCAATCACTTCGGTTATAGTGCCTCTTGCTGCTGTAGCAACCATACTCCTCAATTCTGGCTTCAACCCACAGAAAAATTTGTCTGCTCTAGCACGGGTAGTTGCCAGACTCCCAGGTGCAAATCTCTCCAATTGCAAGAAATTTTTGCATACTCTCGGACTGAATCATCCCTCTGAGTTAGAGTGGTAAATTCCAGTGCTTTCTTCTTGACAGCAGACTCAGGAAAATATTGTCCATTGAAAGTTGTTTCAAATTCCGCCCAAGGAATGGACGAAATCTCCCGTTTATTGAACGCAGTCTTCTCCATGGACTTCCACTAATAGATGCTTCCTCCTGAAGCATGCATGTCGCCAACCTCACTTGATGGCAATGAGGCACAGAGAGAGCTCTAAATGCTTCTCAGTAATGTCCATCCAGCTCTCGGCCTTCATTGGATCAGTCCCTCCAATGAATACCTCAAGCTCCATTCTTCCAAAATTTTTCTACAGTGTATCGATCACTGTCATCCCCAACTAGTAGTACCACTTGTCGGACTACTGATGGCACTGGGTTTGAAAATTCCCTCGCTCACCCGGGTCAGCTATCCCTACCCACTCTTGGGCACTCCCTTGATCCCCATTTGGGATGCTACTAGGACCCGCAGGCAAATTTGGAGCTTCATTCCCTGTTACCAATCCCGGTAATCGTTGCGCTATGTTTTGAACCACATAACTGGTATTATCTGAAGCGTACGCTAGTCCCTGTATGGCCATCAAAATTTGGCCTAACACACTCTCCACATTTGTGTCCGACTGCGCAGCTTGGCTCGAATTCCTTCGGAAGCCTACCATCTAAAATTTATTCCGTTATGGTTCATTAAAAAAATTTTCTTCAATGATTACTTAGGTATGTTAGTGAGTCGACTAATTCACTAATGACATACCCCATTGGAGAAAGATAAGTATTGGACTCTTCAACAAGGTACTTGAGTCATAAGATGTGTGCATGAAAATGACCTATGAATGCATGAAAAGACATATGAATGCATGAAAATGGCATAAGACTTTAATTCTCATGCTTATCACGCTTACTATCAATTAAAAAGACATATGAATGAGCTGGAGACAAATTCTAATCTCATAATGAACTGGGAGACCATGACTAATCACAAGATGAATTGGGAGACCATGACTAATCACAAGGAAGAAAGACCGGCAAGGAAGATGAGAAGTAAGTGGCTAAGGTGAAGAAGACACCCCTACACCCATATGTGAAAAATAATGTCCCCTTTCAAAATTTAAAAAATGAAAAGATGGCTAGGGTATGTGAAAACACCCGTCTTTCACTTAACCGGGTAATCGGATAAATAATAAAATAGGTAAATAATATAATATAATAATTAACTAGGTAGACTTAACTGGGTAAAGAATATAACATGTTCAGTCCTTTCCGGACCGAGTCGAATATATTAAAATATTTTTAAATTTTTTTTCCACGGTCTTTAAAATTAATCTCAAAATGAATTGGGAGACCACTTAATCTTAGAATGAGCTGGGAGATAATTTCTAATCTCAGAATAAACTGGGAGACCATGACTAATCTCAAAATGAATTGGGAGACCACCTAATCTCAGAATGAGCTGGGAGACAATTACTAAAGACTTGTGTAATAATAATAATAAAAAACGAGTGAAATAATAATAGAGATTATATTGACTTGTTTAATTTAATTATGCGGCTTAGTAGTTTTATCACTAACACAGAATTGCCTCCATGGGTGGGTAGCATTAGACTAAAGAAATGAAGTGTGGTTGGTGGTTCTTTTACTAGCCTAGGTATGGTGAATCGGTAATAAAAATTGGTCTTCGTTATTATTCTCTTGTGTTGTAAATGTGGCTATGGGAAACGGTCTGAGACTGTGGGACAATTATTTTATATTTTAGAGAAGATGATTTATTGTTATGATTTATATTAAATGTTACAAGACTTATTTGCTGTATTTAAATTCATTATCTAGAATGCTACATTTACATTAACTATATATATAAGTAACACCCGGTCCGGTTCGGGCGGGTCCATCGTTACATCATAGTTGATCTACTCACAAAGAGCGTACATTTCATACCAATAACGATGAATTAGCCAGTGTAAAGGCTGTGGAAAAAAATAAAAATAAAATAAATGTTTGACTTGGTCGGGGGAAAGATCCAACGTTGGAGAAATTATTATATTATTGTTATATTATATTCTCTACCTAGTTAAGTATTATATTTTATTCTTTACACGGTTACCCGGTTAAATGAAAGACGGCTGTTGGGGTGTTTTCACATACCCTAGCCATCATTTTCATCATATATTTTAT
Organism: Piper betle; assembly: GCA_033002965.1. NCBI lineage: Eukaryota > Viridiplantae > Streptophyta > Magnoliopsida > Piperales > Piperaceae > Piper > Piper betle. The sequence continues at coordinate 6,376 of JAURVB010004728.1, forward strand.
GAGGGGGTGTCATCCTCACCTTAGCCGCCTTCATTCTCTCATTTTCTTCTCCTCTTCCTTACCGGTGCTGGCTTCCTTTGCTTGGGTATTCTTCCTATCTCCCTGTTCTTAATTTTCATGCATGCATATTTGAATTGATAATAAGCTTGATAATCATAAGAATTAAAGTCTTAAATCAATAAGAAATCAAACTAATTTTTACACAATTAAGATTCATCCATGGTCGACGAGTTCTCGTATTCGGCAAGATGGGAAATCACAAGCAAGTTTCACCGGGGATCCATTGCAGTAGATGATTGCAAGCCAAGAAGAAAATAATAGTCCTACCGGTGAACAGTCCCATGTGGGCGATCTCCTCGCTGGGAAACAGGGCGGCGATCGTTCCAATTTATGGCTGATCTCGCCTAGTCGGATTCTGGTCCTGAGGTAGTGGAGCCTCAAGTGAATAAATGTTGTAGCAAAGTGTAACAGATCAATCAGTGGCTGAAGTTGGTACCTTTGACATTTGTATCTGTTGCATGCCAGCCTGGGGTAGCAAATAGCAAAAAAAAAAAAAAGAGGTAACATTGGTGGGTGAAGAAATCCAGTTGTCCTGGGCAGCAATTGGCCAATCGGGGCGGAGAAGGTCGCTAGAGGGTCAAATTTTGATAATGATATATATTAATTATGTAGTTGGTTGCATTTCTACTCGAATAAAATTATAATTATGTATAACTTTATGTTCTCCTCGCTGGGAAACAGGGCGGCGATCATTCCAATTTATGGCTGATCTCGCCTAGTCGGATTCTGGTCCTGAGGTAGTGGAGCCTCAGGTGAATAAATGTTGTAGCAAGGTGTAACAGATCAATCAGTGGCTGAAGTTGGCACCTTTGACATTTGTATCTGTGCATGCCAGCCTGGGGTAGCAAATAGCAAAAAAAAAAAAAAAGAGGTAACAGTGGTGGGTGAAAGAGAAATCCAGCTGTCCTGGGCAGCAATTGGCCAATCGGGGTGGAGAAGGTCGCTAGAGGGTCAAATTTTGATAATGATATATATTAATTATGTAGTTGGTTGCATTTCTAGTCGAATAAAATTATAATTATGTATAACTTTATGTTCTCGTTCAGATTAAGATCGTTGGTCATAGTTGCAGGTTCACTTACAAACTATCTAGGGTCTACATAATTATTTTCCCAATGTTGTATTTTCCCCCTTTTTGGCAACCCTAGTAAACCTGAGCCCAGATTCGACCACCATGCACCGAGTGCAACCGGGGTCAAGGAATTCACTCAGTCCGACACGGTGCTGTACCTTTTAAAATTACCATGTGGGAGTCTTGGTCGACTGGAGTTCATAACTGACCACCATGTGCCGAGCGCAACTGGGGTCGACTCAATTCGACACAAGGCAGCATCCCCTGAAAGATTAAATACATACCCCCAAACGGAAAGGGGTGACAGGGCGAAGTGGTGCAAGACGGCTCATTAAGCACTTGTGATACTGAGAGGATGAGTCAATGACAAATATCGGTAACTACAGGCCATGGGCCACGTAGCGTGTGTGCGCATGCATGTGATGGTAGCTGGATGGGGTGGCCACACCTCCCAGCATATTAAGAACTCGGCATAGGCTCATAACAAATAAAAGTCTCAAGAAGCGATAATAGGGATTATATTGACTTGTGTCATTTAATTATGCGGCTTAGTGGCTTCATCACTAACGCGGAATTACCTCCGCAGGTGGATAGCTTTGGACCGAAGAATAAAAGTGTGGTTGGTGTTTCTTTTATCAACCAATGTTTGGTGAATTGATAACAAATTATACTTCCTTTTTATTCTCTTGTGTTATAAATGTGGCTACGCGAAACAGTATGAGACTATGGGATTTTAAGTTAGTTTATTTTTAAGTATTGTCACATGCTATTCGAACATAATTTATTTTTATGATTTATACGTTTTTTGACATATTTACCGTGTTAAGATTCATGTTCATGAATAGTATGTTTGCAACATTTATCTTTTTAAGTAACGCCCAGGCCGGTTAGGGAAGGTTGTTACAGCCATTGACGACTTTGGCCGTGTTGTATAGAGTCCAGATAGCAGGCTACATGGAGTACCATAGGAGATCATATCAAACAGGGTTTTGAGGTTTACGTCTCAATTTTGGAAGGCTTTTCGGGCAGCTATGGGCATTGAATCAAGGTTAGCACCACCTTTCACCTACAAATAGATGGGTAGACAGAGAGGACCATACAGATTGTAGAGGATTTCCTTGGAGTGTACATTTTGGATTTCAGAGGAAGTTGGGAAGAAACCTACCTCTAGTGGAAGCTCTCATACAACAATAGCTATCAGGCTGCGATAGGGATGTCACCATACGAAGCACTATACAGCAGACTATGTTGATCCTTGGTATGTTGGGTATAGGGCAGGGAGCCAGTAGTAGTTGGGCCAGATATGATCCAACAGAGAAAGGAAGTGGTGATGCGGATTAGGTGGAGAAGGGGAGCAGCTCAGGACAGGCAGTAAAGTTATGTTGATCAGTGCAGATGTGAGGTTCATTTTGCGTTAGGAGTTCACGTTCTCCTGAAGGTTTCTTTGACTAAGGGAAACACGAGATTCGGGATGGGCAATATATTGGACCATTTGATGTGTTTGAGCGCATTGGACTAGTGGCTTACAAGCTAGCATTGTCTCCTCACCTATCAGCTGTAAAGACTGTGAATATATAAATATATATATACATATATATATATATATATATATATATATATATATATATTCAACGCTGTGCAGTAAGGACCGAATGCGGTCCGAGAAGGACGGAACGTTGGAGAATTATAATTATTCCCTACCCGGTTAATTATTATATTTTATTATTTACCCGGTTAAATGAAATGCGGGTTTTGGGGTGTTTTTACATACCCTAGCCGTCATTTTAATTTCATTTTTTATAAAGCACGTCTTCCTCTCCTTAGCCACCTAGTTCTTCTCTTCCTTACCGGTGCTTCTTCCTTGCTTGGGTATCCTTCCTATCTCCCTCTTCTTAATTTTCTTGCATGCATATTCTTTTTAATTGATATTAAGCTTGATAAACATGAGAAATATAGTCTAAAATCAACAATAAACAACTAAAACTAAACTCGAAACTGAAATTCGCCATGGCCGACGAGTGCAAGAATTTGGGCAAGGATGGGCAATTGTAAACAAGTTGGAAGGCATTACCTCATGCCCTGATGGCCTCTTTGGTTGCTGGGGTGAATGGATGGCTTGTCGTGTCCCTGGTTTCCGAGTGGTGGCGGAGTTACACTTGGTTATCGGTGCAGTGTAGGGGACAATGCTATGAGGAATTCCACACATCTATACCAGTTCGCTGGCCAAGGCTCACGTTGTGCATGCGCACAGCACTTGGCCTTGATGTTGGGTTGTCGTGCAGGGAGTAGGGGAGCATTCCTGGAGGTGCTGCTGGCTGGGCGGAGTTCACCTTGCAGTCCGGGCGGTGCTGCTGGCCAGGAGTCGTGCGCCTTGGTGTAGAACAGTGTCGCCTTGGATATCTGCTGTAAAGCATGGACTTTAGGCTTCCAAATTGGATTGCTGGGGAAGGTTGCAGTTGATAGAGTCATGATATGGTTTTGGGTTGAAGAAGAAGACGTCATAGACTGGTTTTGGGTGCAAAGAAGAAAGTAAGCGAAGAAGGGACGTTGGGGAAGAAGAAGATGGTAGTTTTGTAAATATTTGTTGACTCGATATGGACTCGAGTTAAAAAATAATACTAACTCACAATAAATCTTTAAAAATAATCATTTTAATGGGTTATGGGCAAAGTTACTAAACTAATTAATTATTGTACGAAAACATCATGAGTAAAAAGAAATACGGTAATGATAAACGGTTGATAATTAATGAGCATACTACAAGCAATTAAATTAAATCGGAGGATTATGAGTAATTAATAAAATAAAGATTTTAACCTTACCTTATTAAATTTAATATTAGGTAAATAAAATGATTATTTTAATAATGAGTCAGTAAGGTAGAAAATTTGTTATTAAACTATAATCGTGTAAAAATCACAAGCGTCGAACCTAAGTAGCATAATGAAAACAAATAAAGTTCAAAACTTTATTGAGTTGAACAATTTAAAATAATTGTATTAGTAATATCTTTGAATTAGGATAATACAAATGAATTTAATTAATCTAATCGAATAACTTAATTAATTAAATTACAATTAATAATGATAACGACTAAAAATTATAACGGTAAACTAAACCGTCAAGATCGTGGTTAAGTAATTATCATCGCAAAGGAAAATTAAATACTTGTTTATAATTTAATAATTTTTTATATCATTTCTGAAGTGTTAATTATGATTAGAAAATTAATACAAAAGGTAAACTAGGACTAAAATGATTATGCCACATTAATAATTAATTATCTCACAAGATTGTTGAGAATTTAATATTTAATATTATTTATAGCTGCATGCATTTCTACTCAACTAAAATTTTACTTATGTATAATTTTATGTCTCCTCTATATTTGGATCGTTGGTCGCAGTTACGAGTTCACTTACAAACTATACAGGTCCGTATAATTATTTGAAATGTTGTACTTTCCCTTTTGGCAGCCTTGGTTGGCCTGAGCCCAGATGCAACCCCCATGCACAGAGTGCACCCAGCGTCAAGGAATTGACTCCGTCCAACACAGGGTCACATCCTTAAAATTACTATGTGGGAGTCCTGGTCGAATTGAGTATCTGATCACCATGCACTGGAACATAACCGGGGTTGACTCAATTCGGCACATGGCAGCACCCCTTGAAATATTAGACACCTGCCCCCATGCCGAAAGGGGTGACATGGCACAGTGGTATAAGAAGGCTCATTATGCACTTGTGATCCTGAGAGGGTGAGTCAATTACAAATAATGGTTACTATAGGCCGTGGGCCCAATAGCATGTGCGCACATGCATGGGATGGTAGCTGGACGGGGTGGCTACCCCTACCAGCATATTAAGAGCTCGGCATAGGCTCATAACAACTAAAAGTCTCTTGAAAAGATAATAGGGATTATATTGACTTGTTTCATTTAATTATGTGGCTTAGTGGTTTTATCACTAATGCGGAATTCCCTCCATAGGTGAGCAACTTTGGACTTAGGACTATAAGTGTGTTGGTGAATCTTTTACCAACCCAGGTTTGGTGAATTGATAATAAATTGGAGTTCCTTTTTATTCTCTTGTATTATAATTGTGGCTATGGGAAACGGTCCGACACTATGGGACGATTATTTTATATATTATCATATGTTATTAGAACATGTTTTATTTTTGTGAGTTATAAATTCTAGACTTATTTACTGCATTATGAATCATGTTCTAGAATGTTATTGTTACATCAAATATAATTTTAGGGAACACTCGGTCTAGTTCGGGTGGGTCGTTAGACCACCTGTAACGACCTGCCCGAACGGGACCGGGAGTTACCTAAAATATAATTGATGCAACAATAACATTATAAAACTTGATTCATAATACAGGAAATAAGTCTAGTAGTTTATAAGTCATAAAAAGAAATCATGTTCTGATAGCATATGACAATATATAACATAACCACCACATAGTCTCGGACCGTTTCCCATTGCCACATTTATAACACAAGAAAAATAAAAGGAAGTCCAATTTATTATCAATTCACCATAACTAGGTTGGTAAAAGAAGCACAAACCACACTTCTATTCTTCAGTCCAAAGCTGCTCACCTGCAAGGCAATTCCGTATTAGTGATAAAACCGCTAAGCCGCATAATTAAATGGAACAAGTCAATATAATCCCTATTATCGTTTCAAGACACTTTTAGTTGTTATGAGCCTACGCCGAGCTTGTTATATACTAGGAGGGGTGACCTCCCCATCCAGCTACCATCCCATGCGTGCGCACACACGCTATGTGGCCCACGGCCTATAGTTACCGATATTTACCATTGACTCACCCTCTCGGTATCACAAGTGCATAATGAGCCTACTTGTGCCACTTTGCCCTGCCACCCCTTTTGGCCTTGGGGCAGGCATTCAATCTTTAGGGGGTGCTACCCTGCTGACTTGAGTCAACCCCAGTTGTGTTCCAGCGCATGGTGGTCAAATACTCAAGTCGACCAAGACTCCCACATAGTAATTTTAAAGGTGCGGCCCCGTGTCGAATTGTGTCAATTCCTTTACCCCGATTGCGTTCCACCACATGGTAGTCGAATTTGAGCTCAGCCCGACTAGTGCTGGCAAGAAGGGAAAATACTACATTTCAAATAATTATACGAACCTAGATAGTTCGTAAGTGAACTCGCAAATGCAACCAACGATCCTAATCTGGATAAGAACATAAAATTATAAAAAAGTATAATTTTATTCGAGTAGAAATACATGCAACTATCAACAATATTCAATATTAAATTCTCAACAATCTAGTGAGATAATTAATTAGTCATGTGGCATAATCATTTAAGTCCTACTTTACCTTTTAAATTAATTATCTCCTCACTAATTATCACTTAGCAAATGATAAAAAATTTATTAAATTATAAACATGTATTAAATTTTCTGATTGCGATGATAATTTCTTAACCATGTTCTCAATGATTTAGTTTACGGTTATAAATTTTGTCGCTATCATTATTAATAGTAATTTAATTAATTAAGTCATTTGATTAAATTAAATTAATTAATTTGTATTATCCTAATTCAAAGATATTACTAATATAATTATTTTAAATTATTCAACTCAATAAAGTTTCAAACTTTATTTATTTTCATTATGCTACTTATGTTCGATGCTGGTTATTTTTACACGATTATAGTTCCATTTTCTACCTTACTAACTCCTTATTAGAATAATCACTTTATTTACCTAATATTAAATTTAATGTGGTAAAGGTAAAATCTTTATTTTATTAATTACTTACAATCCTCAAATTTAATTTAATCGCTTGTAGTACGCCGATTAATTTTAGACCATTTATCATTACCATATTTTTTATTACTCGTTGCGATTTCGTACAATAATTAATTAGTTTAGTAACTTTACGCATAACCAATTAAAATGATTATTTTTAAAGATTTATTAGGAGTTAGTATTATTTTTTTAACTCGAGTCGGTATCGAGTCAACCAATATTTACAAAACTGCCATCTTCTTCTTCCTCAACGCCCCTTCTTCTCCTACCTTCTTCTTTTCACCCAAAACCAGTCTATGACATCTTCTTCTTCAACCCTAAACCAGATCACATCCTTCACTATAGCTTTCCTTCCCTACCAATCCAATTGGAAGCCTAATGTTCATGCTTTACAGCAGCTATCCAAGGTGACACCGTCCTTGTCACGACCCAGCCCAAAGTGCAACGTAATGGGCTAAGTCATTTCTTTACAATGGGTACCCTGGAAGTTAAAGATCTATAGTCCATTCCCACTTATAAACAGGATCATCTCCCAGTAGGTATTAGATGTGGGACTAAGTTGAGGGATCTCACAATCCACCCACCTTAGGAAATTTCGTCCCCGAAATGCCTATACTTGGCCCGTTGCTAGCCCCAGCCCACGACCTTTCGGCCCGTGACCGGCAGCCTAGCCAACATTTCTAGTCCAGCCCGTTGCTAGCCCCAGCCCATGACCGGCAGCCTAGCCAACGTCCCTAGTCCAGCCCACCATCTAACACGGAACCAGGTCGGCTCTGATACCATTTGTAATGACCCAGCCCAATAAGTTGAGGGATCTCACAGTCCTGCACCAAGGTGCATGATGTCTGGCCAGCACATGGCCGGGACTGCAGGGTGAACTCCGTCTGGCCAGCAGCACCGCCGAGAACGCTCCCCGCACGACAACCCAATGTCAAGGCCAAACATTGTAAGCGTGCACGACATGAGTCTTGGACGGCAAACTGGTATATATGTCTGGAATCTCCCAGAGCGTTGCCCACTACTACTCTGCACATAACCAGGTATAATTCCACCACCACTCAGAAACCAGGGAAACAACAAGCCATCCCTTCGACCCACCAACCAGAAAGGTCGTCGGGGCGTGAGGGAATGTCTTGCAACTAGATTACAGTCGCCCATCCTTGCCAAAAAGTTAGACCCATCGGCCATGGCGGGATTTCCAGTGTCTAGTTTAGTTTAGTTTTTTTATGGTTGATTTCAGATTAATTTCTCATGTTTATCGAGTTTATTATCAATTAAAAGAATATTCATGCAAGAAAATTAATAATAGGGAGAAATGTTGTATTTCCCTAAACTGGTATAACTATATGAAAAGTTGTATTTTCCCAAACCGGTAGCCTTGTCAGCACTAATCTCAAAATGAATTGGGAGACCACCTAATCTTAGAATGAGCTGGGAGACAATTTCTAATCTCAGAATGAACTGGGAGACCACGAGTAATCTCAAAATGAATTGGGAGACCACCTAATCTAAGAATGAGCTGGGAGACAATTTCTAATATCAGAATGAATTGGGAGACCATGACTAATCTCAAAATGAATTGGGAGACCACTAAATCTCAGAATGAGCTGGGAGACAATTTCTAATCTTAGAGTTAACTAGGAGACCATGACTAATCTTAAAATGAATTGGGAGACCACCTAATCTCTGAATTAGCTGGGAGACAATTTTTTAACTCAGAATGAACTGGGAGACCATGACTAATCTCAAATTGAATTGGGAGACCACCTAATCTCAGAATGAGCTTGGAGACGATTTCAAATCGTAGAATGAGCTGGGAGATGACTTTTACCAATATTAGAATGACCTTAGAATCCCATGCAACTTGACAATATTGTCAACATACAATCTTGCCAGGTATTCTGATGTCCTCATTGGTTTCGTGGGGATGAAGTGAGCTACCTTAGTTAATCGGTCCACAACCACCCATATGAGTCATCCTTCTTTTGAGTCCTTGGGAGTTTTGCAATAAAATCGCATGTGATACACTCCCATTTCCAAGTTGGTATTCCTAAAAGTTGCAATTGTCCTCCAGGAGTGGATGTTGTGCTTTGATTTGTTGGCATGTCTGACACTTGGAGACAAAATCCATAACATCCCTATTCATCCCCATCCACTAGTATGTTCGCTTTAAATCCGGATACATTTTAGTAATTCTAGGGTGTATCGAGAACTTTGAGCAATGAGTCTACTCCAAGATATTCCGACTTAGTGCATCATCCTTGGGTACACACAACCTTCATCTAAATCTGATCACACTATTGGAATCAGCTACAATGTCAGGAATCTTGTCCAACATTTTATTTAGCTCCTCATCACCCATTTGTGCTAGCTTAACAAGATCAACTAAATCATTGTAAATTATCAAAATTGCCAATACCCCAATTAGTTGCTCCAAAGGGTTGATAGCCACCACTTTTGCTGACATGGCCCAAAGTCTAGCTAGCTGCTAACTTTTGTCCACCTTGCCCTTCCGACTCAACGTGTCTGCTATAACATTCGCTTTCCCTGGATGATATAAGATTTGGAAGTCGTAGTCCTTCAAATACTCTAGCCAGCACCTTTATCAAAGGTTAAGGTCATTCTGGGTGAAGATATACTTCAAACTCTAGGGGTCAGTGAAGACTTTGAACTGGGCTCCATACAAGTAGTGTGTCCAAATATTCATTGCGAAAGCCACTACTGCCAGATCAAAGTCATGGGTTGCATAATTTTGGTTATGAATCTTCAATTGACGAGAGGCATAGGCCAACGTCTTACCTCCCTAGATATGGACACATCCCAAACCTAACAGGGACGTATCACTGAAGACTACGGATCCTTCATTACCATTTGGCAATGTCAAGACTAGTGCAGTTGTTAGACTCTTCTTTAGAGACTGGAAACTCTCCTCACACTTACTACTCTATTCGAACTTGACTCCCTTCCTTGTTAGTTTGGTCAACAGCGATGCTACTAAGAAGAAGTCTTTAATGAATTTCTTGTAGTAACCCGCTAAGCCAAGGAAGCTTTTGGTGTCAGTGACTCACTTGGGTTGTGGTCAATCAGTGACTACTTTCACTTTTGATGGATCTTCTGCAACTCCGGCCTTTGAGATAATATGACCAAGGAAGTTTACCTCCTTCAACCAGAAGTCACATTTTGAGAGCTTGACAAACAATTGATTTTGTCTCAAAACTTGAAGAGTAATGGATAGGTGCTTCACATGCTCTTCTTCTTTATTTCAATAGACCAGAATGTCACCCATTGGTGCATTTGTTAGACCAAAAGGTGTGTCAAAAAATTCATAATGTCCATACCGAGTTTCGAAAGTCGTTCTCTATATATCTGACTCCTTTACTCGCAACTGGTGATAACCAAACCGCAAGTCTATCTCAGAAAATACTCCGGTTGTTTTTAGCTAATCAAACAAGTCATCAATCCTAGGTAAGGGGTACCGATTCTTGACTGTTACTTGATTGAGTTTCCAATAGTCAATACACAGCCGAAGCAATCCCTCTTTCTTCTTCACAAAAAGAATAGGGGCTTCCCAGAGTGAAGTACTTGGTCAGATGAAACCTACCTGCAACAACCCTTCTAGTTGACTATTTAACTCCTTGAGTTTTGCTGGAGCCATTTGGTATGGTGATTTAGAAATTGTTGTTAGTCCAGGTGCTAGGTCAATGACGAACTCCACTGCCCGCTTAGGAGGAAACTTTGGAAGTTCATTTGGGAATGCATCGGGAAACTCGGCTACCACAAGAATCATGGACAGCTCTTTGAGTTTGGACTCAGACTCAACTAAGTTAGCCAAAAAGGCTCTACATCCCTCACCAAAAACTCTACTGCCTCATTGATCTACACGATACAAGAAGATGGATCATGCAATGACCCTTAGAAAATGATTCCTATCTCACAATTACAAGGTTTTGTCACCACTCTCTTCCCCTTACAGTCAAGAAAAGCCTCGTGTGCAGACAACCAGTCCATTGTCAATAGTACATCATACCCTTTTAACACATACATGATAAAGTTCCACACATAGGGTTTCCCTTATATATCTAAGGATACGTTAGTCACTCCTAAAGTTATGACTTCACCATCTCCCATTGCATTAGTGACTCGATAGGACTTGGATAATGGGGATGCTTGGAGTCCTAACCTCTTGACTATTTGAGATGAGATGAATGAATGTGTACACCCCGAATCAAATAAAGCATCCACAATGACTCATTCGATAAGAATTTTACCTCAAATAGTGTGATCATCCTCCTCAACATCGTCAACTTCAACTGAATAGAGTTTGCCTTCCCTTTGTCTGCTGGTTGTGCAGGTGCCAGGTAGCAAATAGGAGCTGGTGCCTTCCCCTTCTCAGGCTACTCCTGTTGTTGCTTCGGAGACTGATGACACTCCTTTAGTATGTGTCCTGTCCTTCTGCAGTTGTAGCACCTACAGGGCTCCCTGTATGTCCCTGAATGCGTCTTGTTGCAATTTCGACATCATCTCATTGGGATGCTCAAACTTCCTTTTAAGGTTCCCCTTTATGTTCCCTCGGTAGTTTTTCTACTCGTGTCGTGATGACCTGTTTTGGTTACTAATAGGGTTGGCATTGTTGTGCTCTTAAAGTAACCTTTCCCTGCTTCTATGCACGGTCATACTTGAACAATAATTCCTTAGTAGTGGCTGAATCGATTACCTCGGTTATTGTACTCCTTGGCACTGTACCTATCTTACCCCTCAATTCGGACCTCAATCCCCAAAAGAATTTGTTAGCACTAGCCTTATGAGTTGCTAGAATCCTAGGTGCAAAACGATCTAGCTGTAAGAATTTCTTGGCATATTCCCAGACTGAATCCTCCCCTGAACCAAATTGGCAAACTCAAGTGCTTTCCTATGGACCACGGGCTCTAGAAAATATTGTACACTGAAAGCTGCCACAAATTCCGCCCACATGAAGGAAGAAATCTCACGTCGATGGAATGAAGTTTTTGTAATGACCCGCCCAAACCGGCCCAGCGTTACTTAAAAATATGTTATAGAAGTAAAGATAATATTCCAGAATATGAATGTTAATACAACAATTATGGCTGGCAATATTAACTCATGTAAATCATAAAAATAAAGCATGTTCTCTAAAATATAAAATAACCGTCCCACAGTCTCGGACCATTTCCCATAGCCACAATTATAACACAAGAGAATAATAAGGAAGTCCAATTTTATTAGCAATTCACCAAAACTGGGTCACTTTTATTCTTTAGTCCAAAGCTGCTCACCTGCAGAGGCAATTCCATGTTAGTGATAAAAACACTAAGCCGCATAATTAAATAAAACAAGTCAATATAATTCCCTATTATCATTTCACAAGTCTTTTAGTAATTATGAGCCTATTGCTGAGCTCTAATTATGCTCGTAGGGGTGGCCACCCCATCCAGTTACCATCCCATGTATGCGCACACAAGCTACGTAGCCGGCAGCCTGTAGTAACCGATATTTGCTATTGACTCACCCTCTCGATCTCACAAGTGCATAATGAGCCTACTTGCGCCACTGTGCCCTGTCACCCCTTTCGGCCTGGGGGCAGGTATTCAATCTTTCAGTGGGTGCTGCCCTGCCGAATTGAGTCAACCCCGGTTGCATTCTAGTGCATCGTAGTCAAATAGATACTCAAGATGACCATGAATCCCACATAGTAATTTTGAAAGTGCGGTCCCGTGTCGAACTGAGTCAATTCTTTGACCCCGATTGTGCACGATGCATTGTGGTCAAATCTAGCCTTAGCCTTCCTACTAGGAAAAATACAATATTTCAAATGATTATAGGGACCTAGATAGTTTGTAAGTGAACTCGCAGCTATGACCAACGATTCTAATCTTTATGAGAACATAAAATTATCCATAAGTACAATTTTATTCGAGTAGAAATGCATGCAACTAAATGTCTAATATATATATCATTTTCAAAAATATCAAATATTAAATTGTCAACAAATCTAGTGAGATAATTAATTATTAATGTGACATAATCATTTAAGCCCTAATTTACATTTTAAATTAATTATCCAAATCACAATTAATACTTAACAATTGTAAAATAATTGTGAACTGATAACAAATATTTAATTGCTATTATTAGTAAATTTTCCTTTAAAATGATAATTACTTAACCACGATCTTCGTGATTTAGTTTACGGTGATAATTTTTAGTCGCAATCATTATTAATAGTAATTTAATTAATTAAGTCGTTCAATTAAAATAACTAAATTGATTTGCATTATTCTCATTCAAAGATACTACCAATACAATTATTTTAAATTATTCAACGCATTATGTTTTGAACTTTATTTATGTTTATTATGATATTTAGCTTCGACCCTTATGATTTTTTTACCGGATTATAGTTTAGTAACCCATTTTCTACATTACTGACTCATTATTAAAATAATCACTTTATTTACCTAATATTAAATTTAATATGGTAAAGCTAAAATCTTTATTTTATTAATTACTTATAACCATCCGATTTAATTTAATTATTTGTATTACGTCATTTAATTATTGACAGTTTATAGTTACCATATTTTTATTACTTATGACCATGTCGATTTCGTCAAATAATTAATTAGTTTAGTAACTTTGCCCATAACCCATGAAAATGATTATTTTTATTGATTTATTATGCGTTAGTATTATTTTTTTAACTTGAGTTAGTATCGAGTCCACCCATATTTACAAGTCTGCCACCCTTCTTCTTCTTCTTCCCGTCACCATTCTTCTCTTCTCCAAAAACAAGTTCGTCCTTCTTCTCCCAACCTTATCTTGGCACCCAGAACAAGATTCACGTCTTCCATCAACTTCAACTTTCACCAGCAACCAATTGGAAGCCTAAAGTCCATGTTTTACAGCAGTTACCCAAGGCGACACCTTGCAACACCAAGGCGCGCACCTCCGTCCGGGCAGCAGCACTATAAAGTTCGTGAAAAAAAAAAGAAAGAATGCGGTTCGGGAAGGACCGTACGTGTTATATCCAACACCTAGTTAATTCTACCAGGTTAATTATTATATTTTATTATTTACCCGGTTACATGGTTAAATGAAATACGAGTGTTTTCACATACCCTAGCCATCATTTCATTTTATTTTATGAGGCACATCTTCCACCCTAGCCTTCATTCGCATTTTCTTCTCCTCTTCCTTACCGGCATATCTTCTTCCTTGCTTAGGTATTCTTCTTATCTCCCTCTTCTTTATTTTCTTGCATGCATATTTTAATTTGATAATAAGCTTTATAATCGTGAGGATTAAAGTTTAAAATCAACAAGAAAGAAACTAAACAGAAATTAAAGCTTAATTTGGCCGACGAGTCCCCTATTTTGGCGAGATGGGAAGCACATGCAAGGTTTCGCTGGGAATCGGTGGCGACGGTCATTCCGACGTCGGAAGATGATCCTATTCGTCAATCAGTGTAGGCTCTCACATGTGTGGATGTCGGCCTGGGGTGGTAAATGGCCAATAATAGAGGACGGCGGCAAAAACAGAAGCGATGGCGGTGGGGGAAGAAATCCGATCGTCCTAGGTGGTGACGGGTTCCAATCTTCCCGGGGAAAGTAGATAGGTGGTCAAGGTTGACGAGGTGACCACCCAATTGAGGCGGCGACGCTCACCGGCAGTGGAATCGCCAACATGAGTGCACCACTAGGCAGGCGATGCGGGCATCGCCGCGGCTGGAAGACGGCCGGAGTTGGTAGGGGCCACACCGCAATGGCATGGCAGGGCTGGTCGGCGACGATTGGCGGCGGCCGGAGACGATCGCCGGCGGCGGCTGGAGGGCAGCTGCTATCGGGAATAGGTGATGGCGCCGGGAGAGAAGAAGAAGAAGAAAATTACCTTGGGTGGCAAACTTGTAAATAATGCTTGACTTGACATGGCTCGAGTTAAATAATAATACCAACTCATAAATGACACCTGACTCGATACCGACTCGAGTTTAAAATAATACAAACATGTAATAAATCCTTAAAAATAATTATTTTAATCGGTTATGGGTTAAAGTAACTAACTAATTAATTATTGTAGAAAATCACCACGGGTAATAAAATAAAATACGATAATGATAAAAGGTCGATAATTAATCGGCACAACAAGCGATTAAATTAAATCAGACGGTTATAAGTAATTAATAAAATAAAGATTTTATCTTTACCTTATTAAATTTAATATTATGTAAATAAAGTGATTATTTTAATAACAAGTAAGTAATGTAGCAAATGGGTTATTAAACTATAGTCAGGTAGCAATCACTAGCATCGAACCAAAAGAGAATAATGAAAATAAAAAAGGTTCGAAACTTTATTGAGTCGAATAATTTAAAATAATTGTATTAATAATATTTTTGAATAATACAAGTTATTTTAAATAATTTAATCAAACAACTTAATTAATTAAAATGCTATATATAATAGTAGCGATTAAAAATTATAACCATAAACTAAATCATTAAGATCGTGGTTAAGTAATTATCATCGCAAAGGAAAATTAAATACTTGTTTATTAGTAATAATTATTTTATCAATTATTAGGTATTAATTATGATTTAGATTATTAATTTAAAACGCGAAGTAGGATTTACATGATTATGTCACAGGAATAATTAATTATCGCACTAGATTTGTTGATAATTTAATATTTAATATTTTTGAAAATGATATATGTATTAGATATTTAGTTGCATGCACTCCTATTCGAATAAAATTATACTTATGTATAATTTTATGTTTTTGTTTAGATTTGGATCATTGGTTGTAGCTGCGAGTTTGAAATATCCAGGTTCGTATAATCATTTGAAATGTTGTACTTTCCCTTGTTGGCAGCCCTAGTCAGCATGAGCCCATATTCGACTACCATGCACTGGAACACAATCGGGGTCAAGGAATTGACTCAGTCTGACACGGGGCTGCACCTTTAAAATTACTATGTGTCTATAAAATCATTTGAAATGTTGTACTTTCCCTTGTTAGTAGCCCTGGTCGGCATGAGCCCAGATTCGACCACCATGTGCTATAATGCAATAGGGTTAAGGAATTGACTCAGTCCGACATGGGGCTGCACAATTAAAATTACTATGTCTGTCCGTATAATTATTTTAAAATGTTATATTGTTCGCATAATTATTTGGATTGTTGTATTATCCGTATTATTATTTGCAATGTTAATTTTCCCAAATTGGTATAACTATATAAAATGTTGTATTTTCCCAAATTGGTAGCCTTTGTTGGCACTAATCTCAGAATGAGCAGGGAGACGATTTTTAATCTCAGAATGAACTGAGAGCCCATGACTAATCTCAAAATGAATTGGGAGACCACCTAATCTCAGAACGAGCTGGGAGACATTTTCTAATCTCAAATTGAGCAGAGAGACAATTTCTAATCTTAGAATGAGCTGGGAGACCATGACTAATCTCAAAATGAATTGGGAGACCACCTAATCTCAGAATGATCTGGGAGACAATTTCTAATCTCAGAATGAACTGGGAGGCCATGACTAATCTCAAAATGAATTGGGACACCACCTAATCTCAGAATGAGTTGGGAGACAATTTCTAATCTCAGAATGAGCTGGGAGACCATGACTAATCTCAAAATGAATTGGGAGACCACCTAATCTCAGAATGAGCTGGGAGACAATTTCTAATCACAGAATGAACTGGGAGGCCATGACTAATCTCAAAATGAATTGGGACACCACCTAATCTCAGAATGAGTTGGGAGACAATTTCTAATCTCAGAATGAGCTGGGAGACCATGACTAATCTCAAAATGAATTGGGACACCACCTAATCTCAGAATGAGCTGGGAGATAATTTTAATCTCAGAATGAACGGGAGACCATGACTAATCTCGAAAATGAATTGGGAGACTACCTAATCTCAGAATGAGTTGAGAGACATTTTCTAATCTCAGAATCAACTGGGAGACCGTGACTAATCTCAAAATGAATTGGGAGACCACCTAATCTCAGAATAAGCTGGGAGACAATTTCTAATCTCAGAATGAACTGGGAGACTGTGACTAATCTCAAAATGAATTGGTAGACCACCTAATCTTAGAATGAGTTGGGAGACGATTTCTAATCTTAGAATCAATTGAGAGACCATGACTAATCTCAAAATGAGTTGGGAGACCACCTATTCTCTAAATGAGCTAGCAGACGTTTTCTAATCTCAAAATGAGCTGGGAGACGACTTTTACTAATCTCAGAATGACCTGAGAGACAAATTACTAGTCTCAGAATGACCTGAGAGATAATTACTATATACTTGTGTAATAATAATAATAATAATAATGAGTGAAATGATAATAGGGTTTAAATTGACTTGTTTCATTTAATTATGTGGCTTAGTGGTTTTATCACTAGCGCGGAATTGCCTCCGCAGGTGAGTAGCTTTGGACTGAAGAAGAGAAGTGTGGTTGGTGTTTCTTTTACCATCCTAGGTATGGTGAATCAATAATAAAAATTTGGACTTCCTTATTATTCTCTTGTATTATAAATGTGGCTATGGGAAACAGTTCGAGACTGTGGGACAATTATTTTATATTTTAGAGAATATGATTTATTGTTATGATTTATATCATAAGTTGCGAGACTTATTTGCTGTATTTCAGGTCATGTTCTAGAATATTACCATTACATCAATTATTTTTTTAAGCAACACCCGGTCCGATTTGGGCGGATCGTTACAAGCACCACCAAGAACAAGGGACACGACGAGCCATCCCTTCGACCCAACAACCAGAGGGGTCGTCAGGGTTGTGAGGGCTGCCTTGAAATTCTTGTTTACAGTCGGCCAATTTGCCAACATTTCAGATTCATCGGCCAAGGAGGAATTTCAGTTGTATACCATTTCGTTTAGTTCTTTCCTTGTTGATTTACAACTTTAATTCCCATGATTAACAAGCTTACTATCAATTAAAAATATGAATGCAAGAAAATTAAGAAGAGGGAGATAGGAAGGACACCCAAGAAAGGAAGAAGCCACACCGATAAGGATGAGGAGAAGAAAATGCGAATGAAGGCTAGGTGGAGGACGTCCTTCATAAAGTAAAAATGATGACTAGGGTATGTGGAAATACCTGTATTTCGTTTAACTGGGTAACCAGGTAAATAATAAAATATAATAATTAACCGGATTGAGAATATAACTCGTTCGGTCCTTCCTGGACTGTGTTCGAATGTATAATTATTATTTTTTTATACAATCTCCCCCAACTTAGTAATGTTTCGTCCCCAAAATATTATAACAGCAACAGGAACCATCATGATTACAGAACAATCACAATTAATTATTTATTTGTTATCAGTTCGTGCTACTACAATCATAAGAAATCTTATGTCACGAATAGGCAGGGTATTTCCTTGCCATTTCTTGTTGACTCTCCCATGTAACTTCCTCTGACCCCTGATTTTTCCACAATACCTTTACCAAAGGAATTTCTTTGTTCCTAAGTGTCTATATTTCTCTTGCCAGCATGCAAATTGGCTTTTCCTCATAGGTTAAATCTTGTTGTAGTTCTATGTCTACCAAATTTGTGATTATATGACCTTCGTCTCGTAAATGTTTCTTTAGCATTGACACATGGAAAACAATGTGTACTCTAGCTAGGCTTGGTGGTAATGCTAGTCTATATGCACAATTTCCAACTCGATCCATGATTAGATACAGTCCTATGAATCTTAGTTTCAACTTCCCTGATGTTCTAAATCTGATCACTCCCTTCGTAGGAGATGTTTTTAGGTACACAAACTCCCCAACATGGTACTCTAAGTCCCTCCTTTGAGTATCAGCATAACTCTTCTGTTGATCCTAAGCTACCTTAAGCCTTTGCTGTATGAGTTTCACCTTTAAGTGGCTTCCCTCACCATCTCTAGCCCAAATATAACTGCTTCGGTAGACTCCAGCTAGCACAATGGAGATCTGCAGGGCATACCATATAAGGCTTCAAACGGTGCTATCCCTATACTGTCTTTGTAACGACCCGACATTTTTCCACAATATTATGAGCCTAGATGGCTAGGCGTTACTTGAAATTAAATCAAACCAACCCTGTAACAACCAGCCCTAACCGGTCCGGGCGCTACTCCACAGTCTTGGATCATTTCCCAAAGCCACATGTATAACACAAGAAAATAAAAGGAAGTCCAATTTATTATCCATTCTCCTACCCTGAGTTCTAAAAAGAACCACCAACCATTGTTGTAATTTTTCCTTAGGTGAGCTGAATTCGAACAATCTTGATTAGCCTACATAGCCATGTTTGGATCCAGCTCAATGTAGTCTGTAGGCTCTCAGGTCATTCTGAGATTAAAAGTTTGTCTCCTACTTCATTCTGAGATTAGGTGTCTCCCAGTTCATTCTGAGATTAGTCGTTATTGACTGTCAGGTCCATTCTGACATGTCCATTTTTGGCTGTCAGGTCCATTCTGACATATCCATTTTTGGTTGTCAGGTCCATTCTGACATCTCCATTTTTTGCTATCAGGTCCATTCTGACATATCCATTTTGGCTGTCAGGTCCATTCTGACATATCCATTTTGGCTTTTAGGTCTAATCTGACATATCCATTTTTGGCTGTCAGGTCCATTCTGACATATCCATTTTTGGCTGTCAAGTCCATTCTGATATATCTATTTTGGCTGTCAGGTCCTTTCTGACATATCGAATTTTGGCTGTCAGGTCCATTCTAACATATCCTTTTTGGCTGTCAGGTCCAATCTGACATATCCATTTTTGTCTATCAGGTCCATTCTGACATATCCATTATTGGCTATCAGGTCCATTCTAACATATCCATTAATAGAACACAAAACAAAAACCCGACCCCAATGACTCGCAACAGTTCATACCAAGCGGTCGACAAGAACCCCATGCATAAGACTCTAGGGATTAACAATGGCGTCTCCAACAAAACTTTGCATGCAAGAATCCAAATGGAATCAAATAAGATGAGGGATGAAATACTCACACAATAATGGGGTGGTCGCCTGGGACGGAGCTGATGCCTGAAATACTCCCTCCTCCTATATATATATACACACTTCAACCATTCCCTTCATTAAATTTGCATACCCCATCATCATTGGTATTTCCTAGGTTCAACGAGCCGTTTCATTAAATTCTCACACCCCATCGTCCATTCATGAATAGGTATTTTCTAGGTGACCTTAAGTCGAACCATGACCAACCATATCTGATAACCAACCATATCGGTTCATCTATATTTATTTCATAATATTTAGGTTCGAGTTGTGTAATAAAAATCATGGTTTTTACAATCTCCCCAACTTAGAGATATTTCGTCCCCGAAATATTATAATAGCTAGATGATAAGCACCTGACGCATCGAACCATCGTGGTTCATTTATACATTCTTGTTTCAGTTTTTCACTAAGGTCTATTAGAGAAGAACTTTGTTAATTGATAACATAACACAGTGGAAAAACATAGTTACTAGACTTTTTAACAAGGTACTTGAGTCATAAAATGTGAGCTTGTGGGAAACCGTGCTCTGATACCACCTGTAACGACCCACCATTTTTTCACAATACGATGGGCCCAACTGGCTAGGTGTTACTCGAAATTAAACGAAATCAACCATGTAACGACTAGCCCTAACCGGTCCGGGCGTTACTCCACAGTCTTGGATCGTTTCCCAAAGCCACATGTATAACACAATAAAATAAAAGGAAGTCCAATTTATTATCAATTCTCCTACCCTGAGTTCGTAAAAGAACGACCAACCATAATTGTAATTTTTCCTTAGGTGAGCTTAAATCAAACAATCTTGATTAGCCTACATACCCATGTTGGGATCAAGCTCAATGTAGTTCTATAGGCTCTCAGGTCATTCTGAGATTAAAAGTTTGTCTCCCAGTTCATTTTGAAATTAGGTGGTCTCCCAGTTCATTTTGAGATTAGTCGTTATTGACTGTCAGGTCCATTCTGACATGTCCATTTTAAGCTGTCAAGTCCATTCTGACATATCCATTTTTGTCTCTCAGGTCCATTCTGACATATCCATTTTTGGCTATCAGGTCTATTCTGACATATTCATTTTGGCTGTCAGGTCCATTCTGACATATCCATTTTGGCTGTCAGGTCCATTCTCACATATCCATTTCTGGCTGTCAGGTCCATTCTGACATATCTATTTTGGCTGTCAGGTCCATTCTGACATATCCAATTTTAGCTGTCAGGTCCATTCTGACATATCCAATTTTGGTTGTCAGGTCCATTCTGACATATCCTTTTTGGCTGTCAGGTCCAATCTGACATATCATTTTTTGGCTGTCAGGTCCATTATGATAAATCCATTTTTAGCTGTCAGGTCCATTCTGACATATCTATTATTGGTTGTCAGGTCCATTCTGACATATCCATTTTTGGCTTTCTGGTCCATTTTGACATATCCATTAACAAAACACAAAATAAACACCCGACCCCAAAGACTCGCAACTGTTCATACGATGCAGTCGACAAGAACCCCATACATAAGATGCTTGGGATTAACAAAGGCGTCTCCAACAAAACTTTGCATGCAAGAATCCAATTGGAAACAAATAAGATGAGGGATGAAATACTCACACAATAATGGGGAGGTTGCTTGGGACGGAGATGATGCCTGAAATACTCCCTCCTCCTGCATATATATACACTTCAACCATTCCCTCCATTAAATTCTCATACCATTGGTATTTCCTAAGTTCAACAAGCCCCTTCATTAAATTCTCACACCCCATCATTCATTCATGAATAGGTATTTTCTAGGTGACCTTATGTCGAACCATGACTGGTCGACTTGATAACCAACCATATCGGTTCATATATATTTATTTCATAATATTTAGGTTCGAGTCTTGTAATAAAAATCATGGTTTTTACAAGCTTGGTAAGAGTTATTGTAGGTGAATTCAGCCAAAGCTATGTATTTCTCCCTGTCACCTCTCCAGTCAAGAATGCAAGCTCTTAACAACTCTTCCAAAGTTTGAATAGTCCTATGACTCTGACCATCTGTTTCGGGATGATATGTTATACTCAACTTGATTTTTGGTGAAAACTTCCCAGAAATGTGAGGTGAAAAGGGGATCTAGATGGGAGACTATCTCCTTTGGAATCCCATGCAACTTGACAACATTGTTGACATACAATCCTACCAGGCATTTTGCAGTTCTCATCGACTTTGTGGGGATAAAGTGAGCGACATTAGTTAGTCGGTGCATAACCACCCATATGGAGTGATACTTCTTCTGAGTTCTTGGGAGCTTTGAAATAAAATCGCATGTACTACATTCCAATTTCCAAGTTGGTATTTCTAAAGGTTGCAATAGTCCTCCAGGTAGTTGATGTTGGGCTTTGATCAATTGGCAAGTCTGACACTTGGAGACAAAATCCACAACATCCCACTTCATCCCAATCCACTAGTATGTTCGCTTTAAATCCTGATACATTTTAGTAACTCCAGGGTGTATCGAAAACTTTGAGCGATGAGACTCCTCAATGATATTCCACCTTAGTGCATCATGCTTGAGTACACACAACCTTCCTTTAAATCAGATCACATTATTGGAATCAGCTACAATGTCATGAATCTTGTCAAACATTTCACTCAGTGCCTCATCAACCATTTGTGCTAGCTTAACACAATCAACTAAATCATTGGAAATAACCAAATTTGCCAATAACCCATTCTGTTGCTCCACAGGGTTGATAGCCACCACTTCTGCTGACATGGCCCAAAGTCTAGCTAGCTGCTGACGTTTTTCCACTTTGCCCTTCCGATTCAATGAGTCTACTACCACATTCGCTTTCCCTGGATGGTATAATATTTGGAAGTCGTAGTCCTCTAATATTCTATCCACCGCCACTGTCGCAGGTTAAGGTCATTCTAGGTGAAGTTATACTTCAAACTCTGCTGGTCAGTGAAGACTTCGAACTAGGCTCCATACAAGTAGTGTCTACAAATCTTTAGGGCAAAAACCACTATTGCTAGTTCCATGTCATGGGTTGCATATTTTTGCTCATGATTCTTCAATTGACAAGAGGCATAGGCCACCACTTTACGTTCTTGCATAAGTACACATCCTAAACCCAACAAGGACGTATCACTGAAGACTATGAATACTTCATTACCATTTGGCAGGGTCATGACTTGTGCAGTTGTTAGACTCTTCTTTAGAGACTGGAAACTCTACTCACACATACTACTCCATTCGAACTTAACTCCCTTCTTTGTGAGTTCTATCATTGGTGATGCTACTAAGGAGAAGTCTTTAATGAATTTCCTAGATTAACCGCTAAACCAAGGAAGCTTCTGATATCAGTGACTGACTTGGATTGTGGCCAATCAGTGGCTACTTTCACTTTTGATGGATCCACTGCAACGTCGTCCTTTGAGGTAATATGACCAAGGGAGTTTACCTCCCTCAACCAGAAGTCACACTTGGAGAGCTTGGAGAATAGTTGATTTTCTCTCAGTGCTTGAAGAGTAATGGACAGGTGCTTTGCATGCTCTTCTTCATTATTTAAATAGACCAAAATGTCATCCATGAACACGATAATAAACTTATCCAACTATGCATGGAATATTGTGTTCATTAGTAACATAAAGGCCACTGGTGCATTTGTTAGACCAAAAGGCACGATAAGAAATTCATAATGTCCATACCACGTTTGGAAACCCATTTTCAGTATGTCTAACTCCTTTACTCGTAACTGGTGATTTGTAGACCGCTAGTCTATCTTAGAAAATACTCCGGCTATTTTTAGCTGATCAAACAATTCATCAATTCTCAGTAAGGGGTACCAATTCTTGACTGTCACTTGATTGAGTTGTCGATAGTCAATACACAACCAAAGTGATCCATCTTTCTTCTTCACAAAAAGAACAGGGGGCTCCCCAGGGTGAAGTACTTGGTCGGATGAAACCTACCTACAATAACTCTTCTAGTTGACTCTTAAATCCTTTAGTTCTACTAGAGCCATGCGGTATGGTGCTTTAGAAATTAGTGTTGTTCCAGGTGCTAGGTAAAAGGCGCACTCCACTGCCCGCTTAGGAGGTAATCTTGGAAGTTCTTCTGGGAATACACATATTCCCGGACAAAATCCTTCCCCTGAACCAAAATTGTGAACTCCACTGCTTTCTTCTAGACAACGGGCTCTGGAAAATATTGTCTGTTGAAAGCTGCCACAAATTCTGCCCACGTGATGGACGAAATCTCACTTCAATGGAAGGCGGTTTTTTTTTCCATGGATTTCCACTAGTAAGATGCTTTCTCTTGAAGCATGCATGTTGCCAACTTCACTTGATGGCAGTGGGGCACAAACAGTGTAAAAACCATGATTTTTATTACAAGACTTGAACCTAAATATTATGAAATAAATATATATGAACCGATATGGTTGGTTGTCAAGTCCACCGGTCATGGTTCGACATAAGGTCACCTAGAAAATACCTATTCATGAATGGATGATGGGGTGTGAGAATTTAATGAAGGGGCTTGTTGAATCTAGGAATTAGCAATGGATGATGAGGTGTGAGAATTTAATGAAGGGGCTCGTTGAATCTAGGAAATACCAATGAATGATGGGGTATGAGAATTTAATGGAGGGAATGGTTGAAGTGTATATATATGCAGGAGTAGGGAGTATTTCATCCCTCAACCCCGTCCCAGGCGACCTCCCCATTACTATGTGAGTATTTCATCCATCATCATTTGTTTCCATTAGGATTCTTGCATGCAAGGTTTGTTGAAGACGCCCTACCAAGTTGCTAGATCTCCAGCGTTTTATGCATGGGGTTCTTGTCGATTGCTTAGTTGTTCTGTAAATGAACATGTTAATAATTAAATTATCAATTAGATAATGGGGATTTGGATGGGGATAATTAATAATTAATTATCATTAGAATTGCAAATAATTTAATAAGGAATTAAGACTAACATGAACTAATTACATCATTTAAAATTGATAGTATATTAGTCATGTAAGTTGCATGTAGGTTCATGGAAAATAAAATTATACTAATGTATAATTTTATGCCTTCATTCAGATTAGGGTTCATGGGTCACAGTCAGACGAAGTCACAAGTCAGGTACGTATAATAGGTAGAACATCGTATTTTCCTTCTTGATAGCCTTGGTCGGCCTGAGCCCAGATTCGACCACCATCCACCGAGTGTAACCGGGGTCAAAGAATTGACTCAGTTTGACACGGGGTCGTATTATGTGCATAAATTGTCCAATGCATCGACATTGTTTATGAGTAGTGATAGCCGTCCCATAAAAAGGATACGGCCGGGGGTGAGAGAGGCACAACGATTCCTCCATCGCACTGGAGTGTAGTGATAGCCTCCACATAAAAAGGCTACGACCGGGGTGTGTGAGGCACTGGCACTAGACTTGGCAGTGGAGCTTCCCCACAAACGGGGTGTAGCATTGACCTGAGTGCAGTGATAGCCTCCCCATAAAAAGGCTACGGCCGGGGTGTGTCAAGCACTGGCACTAGAGTTAGCAGTGAAAGCTTCCCCACAAACGGGGCGTAGCATTCACCTGAGTTCAGTGATAGCCTCCCCATGAAAAGGCTAGAGCTGGGGTGTGCCAGGCACTAACACTATAATTGGTAGTGAGAGCTTCCCGACAAATGGGGCGTAGCAATCACCCGAGTGTAGTGATAGTTTCCCCACAAAAAGGCTACGGCCGGGGTGTGCGAGGCACTGGCACTGGAGACGGTAGTGGTAGCCTCCCCACAAAAGGGCTACGGCCGCCGCAGTGTGCGGATCACAGCGGATACCTCCTCTGCATTATTTTGGAGTACAGCGGAATCGGTCCACCGCATATTAAAATAAACATAAGGAAATAGTGGAATGTACTTGACTTGTTTTATCTATTATATTACTCAGTGTTGAAATCACTAACGCGGAATTGCCTCTGCTGGTGTGCATATACGAAATTAGGTGATTGACAACAAGGGATCATTATATATGTTTTTGTTAAATAAAAATGTTAGACATATTTGCTTAATTGTGAATAACACTTGGCCAGCTAGGCCCACAATGTTGTGACAAATGGCCGGGTCATTACAAACAGAGCCTAAACACTTTTTCGGTAATGTCTATCCAGCTCTCCGCCTTCAATGGATCGATCCCTCCGACAAATATTTCAGCTCCATTCTTTCTAAACTTTTCGACAGTGTAATAGTCACTATCATCAACTACAGGTGGCAACACTTGTCGGACTAGCCGTGGCACTGGGTTTGGACACTCCCTTTGCTCGCCCTGGTCTGCTAACCCTGCACGCCCTAGGGCACTTCCCAGACCACCATCTAGGGTGATTCTGGGACTTGCTTTTGAGTTTAAGGTTTCATTCCCTGCTACCACTCTTGATAACTGCCGAACAAGATTTTGAACTACAGAATTTGTTTTTTCTGAAGCCTGCGCTAGTCCTTGTATGACAATAAGGAATTGGGCCAATACATTCCCTGTGTTAGAATTTGACTGCGCAGATTGGCTTGACTGTCTACGTGATCCTGGCATCTCAAACATCGAACCATCATTGTCCATCAATAACACAAAACATTGGCAAAAGATAAGTTTAGGACTTTTCAACAAGGTACTTGAGTTATAAATTGTCAGCTAGTGCGAAACCAAGCTCTGGTACCACCTATAATGACCTGCCCGAAACGGCCCGACATTACTTAAAAATATGTAATAGATGTGACAATAATATTCCGGAACATGAATATTAATACAACAATTAAGTGTCACAATATATAAACTATATAAATAAAAAAAAACATGTTCTCTAAAATATAAAATAACCATCCCACAGTCTCAGGCCGTTTCCCATTGTGAAGACCCAGGAAATAACAATAAAAAATAATATATATATATATATAATAATAATAATAACGTTCGACGCGTGGGAATCGAACGTGGGGAAAAAAATTTCGTCTGGTTAGGTATGAATTACCCAGTTAATTAAGAAGTAATTTCTAACCGGACGATTCTACTTGAATCGGTCAAGTCGACCACATTATTTATCCATCTAACCATTTAAGTGAATCATACGATGTACCCGTTTAAGAGGTTAAGTGAAATAGTTAAGTGAACCATATTGATTACCCAATTACCCGATTAAAGGAATTGCGGTGAAAGGGTGTTTCCACAAACCCTAGCCGTCATTTCATTCTTTGTAAAAGGAGAAGGGGAGGGCGTCTTCTACATCTTTCTCCTCCTTGGACAGATGCTGACTTTCCTCCTTCACTCGGGTAATTCCTTTTCCTTTCTTTTTCTTTTGTTGCATGCGTACACATGTTGCATAAATCATAAACATGTTAAACATAAGAATCAAATGAGAAATCCACAAGGGAAGAAGAAAACCAGGAGGACGTGCTGCTGTTTTAGCAGCAGCAACAACACCATCCTCCATCCTTGTGAGTAGGGTTGACGTGCTGGAAGTAG
This sequence comes from Piper betle, assembly GCA_033002965.1. Lineage (NCBI taxonomy): Eukaryota > Viridiplantae > Streptophyta > Magnoliopsida > Piperales > Piperaceae > Piper > Piper betle. Next base: position 33,831 of record JAURVB010004728.1, read on the forward strand.
GGAGTGTTCCCAGCGGTGCTGCTGGCCGGACGGAGTCGCCTTGTGTGGCTGAGTCAGACAGGCGGGGAGAGATGTAAATTAGGAAGTGTAGGGAGACCAGGTTGGTGTTGATTGGGTGGTGTTGCTGGCTAGACGTGGATCCGCCATGGAGAGGGCAGACTAGTCGTCACTTGGGGTGGCACTGGTCATCACCTTGATGGGGCAGGACATGGTCGCCATGGCTGCTGGTCGGGCACCATGAATGGTGAAATTAAGCTCCCCATGTAAGGTGTAGTCCGAGTTCCATGAGACAGCAGTGGATAAAGGTTGAATCTTTGGTGTTTTTCCAATCAGATTAGTGGGGTAGATAGAAGACGGGCTGGTCGGGTGCTGTTTATGTGGCTGACTAGAATAGTCGCCATGGGTCTGGTCGGGGTTCTTGTTTGGGTGGCCAGGATGGGGTCACCAAGGATTGGTAGAGGATTGCCATGTGGTGGCCAATTTGGTGACTCCATAGCAGCAAATGGAGGCCGCCACATTACTGGTTGGTCGCCATGCATGGTGAAAATACCGGCTTTTGCTGGTTGATTACAATTAAGCTGGGAGCTTTGGGGTGGTTAAATGAATTGTTAAAGTGGGATGGCAACCAGGTCAATATAGGAGAACTGGATGCGGTTGAGTTAGAATATAAGGTAAATACAAAAGACTAAAGTATGGGATTTGTTAATAATTGAATTATCAATTAGATAATGAGGATTTGGATGGGGATAATTAATAATTAATTATCATCAGAGTATCTGAAAATTTAATAAGAAATAAAGACTAACATGAACTAATTACATCATTTAAAATTGAAACTATATTAGTCATGTAGTTGCATGTAGGTTCATGCAAAATAAAAATATACTAATGTATAATTTTATGCCCTTATTCAGATTATGGTTAACGGTTCGTAGTTAGACGAAATCACAAGTCAGGTACGTATAATAGGTAGAACATCATACCTTCCTTGTTGGTAGCCTAGGTCGGCCTGAGCCCAGATTCGACCACCATGCACCGAGTGCAACCGGGGTCAAAGAATTCACTCAGTCCGACACTGGGTCGTATTATGTGCGTAAATTGTGTAATGCATCGACATTGTTTGGAGTAGTGATAGCCGCCCCATAAAAAGGCTACGGCCGGGGTGAGTGAGGCACAACGATTCCTCCATCGCACTGGAGGGCAGTGATAGCCTCCCCATGAAAAGGCTATGTCCGGGGTGTGCAAAGCACTGGCACTGGAGTGTAGTGATAGCCGCCCCATAAAAAGGCTACGGCCGAGGTGTGCGAGGCACTGGCACTAGAGTTGGCAGTGAGAGCTTCCCCACAAACGGGGCATAGCAATCACCTGAGTGCAGTGATAGCCTCCCCATAAAAAGGTTACGGCCGGGGTGTGCAAGGCACTGGCACCGGAGTGCAGTGATAGCCTCCCCATAAAAAGGCTACGGCCGGGGTGTGCGAGGCAATAGCACTAAAATTGGTAGTGAGAGCTTCCCCACAAACGGGGCGCAGTAATCACCTGAGTGCAGTGATAGCTACCCTACAAAAAGGCTACGGCCGGGGTGTGTGAGGCACTGGCACTGGAGACGGTGAGTGGTAGCCTCCCCACAAAAGGGCTACGGCCGGGGTGTGCGGATCATAGCGGATACCTCCTCCGCATTGTTTTGGAGTACAGTGGAATCGCTCCACCGCATATTAAAATAAACTTAAGGAAATAGTGGAATGTACTTGTTTTGTTTTATCTATTATACTACTTAGTGTTGTAATCACTAACGCGGTATTGTCTCCGCAGGTGTGCAGATACGAGATTAGGTGATTGAAAACGAGAGCATGGAGCAAAATAAATATGAGGACTCCTTTCTTTTTTACTATTTGAGAAATAAGTGTAGCTACTGGGAAACGGTCCAAGACTGTGGGATCTTTATATATGTTTTTGTTTACAAAAAAGTTATACATATTTGCTTAAATTTTGAGTAACACCTTTCCAGCTAGGCCCACAATGTTGTAAAGACCCGATATATATTATATATATATATATATATATATATATATATATATATATATATATATATATATATATATATATTCGTACGCAGTAGGATCGAACGTTGGTATCCATGAATTTATTTAAATTATTTACCCGCTACCCGGTTAATTATTAATTACCCAGTCAAGTGGAAAGTATTAGTTAACCGGTTAAGTATTTTTACCCGATTAAGTAAACCATACCATTTAACCGTTTAAACTTGTAAAGTAAACCATACCATTTAAGAGGTTGAGTGAAAAGGTTAAGTGAACCGTGTTAATTACCCAATTACCCGGTTAAAGGAATTATGGTGAAAGGGTGCTTCCACAAACCCTAGCCATCATTTATTCTTTATAAAAGGAGAAGGGGTCGTTGAACTTAGGAAATACCAATGGATGATGGGGTGTGAGAATTTAATGAAGGGGTCGTTGATCCTAGGAAATACCAATGGATGATGGGGTATGAGAATTTAATGGAGGGAATGGTTGAAGTGTATATATATGCAGGAGGAGGGAGTATTTCATCCCTCATCTCCGTCCCAGGCGACCTCCCCATTACTGTATTAGGGTTCACGGGTCACAATCAGACGTAATCACAAATCAGGTACGTATAATAGGTAGAACATCATACTTTCCTTGCTGGTAGCCTAGGTCGGCCTGAGCCCAGATTCGACTACCATGCACCGAGTGCAACCGGGGTCAATGAATTGACTCAGTCCGACACTGGGTCATGTTATGTACGTGAATTTTGTAATGCATCGACATTATTTTGGAGTAGTGATAGCCACCCCATAAAAAGGCTACGGCCAGGGTGAGTGAGGCACAGCGATTCCTCCATCGCACTGGAGTGCAGTGATAGCCGCCCCATAAAAAGGCTACGGCCGGGGTGTGTGAGGCACTGGCACTGGAGTGCAGTGATAGCCGCCCCATAAAAAGGCTACGGCCGGGGTGTGTGAGGCACTGGCACTAGAATTGGTAGTGAGAGCTTCCCCAAAAACGAGGCATAGCAATCACCTAAGTGCAATGATAGCTGCCCCCACAAAAAGGCTACGGCCGGGGTGTGCAAGGCATTGGCACTGGAGTGCAGTGGTAGCCTCCCCATAAAAAGGCTACGGCCGGGGTGTGCGAAGCACTGGCACTAGAATTGGTAGTGAGAGCTTCCCCACAAACGGGGCATAGCAATCACCCGAGTGCAGTGATAGCTACCCCACAAAAAGGCTACGGCCGGGGTGTGTGAGGCACTGGCACTGGAGACGGTAGTGGTAGCCTCCCCACAAAAATGGCTACGACCGGGGTGTGCGAATCTCAGTGGATACCTCCTCCGCATTGTTTTGGAGTATAGCGGAATCACTCCACCGCATATTAAAATAAACGTAAGGAAATAGTGGAATGTACTTGTTTTGTTTTATCTATTATACTACTTAGTGTTGTAATCACTAACGCGGAATTGCTTCCGCAGGTATGCAAATACGAGATTAGGTGATTGACATCCAGAGTATGGAGCAAAATAAATATGAGGACTCCTTTTTTTATTTAATTGAGAAATAAGTGTGGCTGCTGGGAAACGGTCCAAGACTGTTTTTTACTTAATTGTGAGTAACACTTGGCCAGCTAGGCCCACAATATCGTGAAAAATGGCAGGCCATTACAAATGTTGTGACAAATGGCGGGTCGTTACAGGTGGTATGAAAGCCAAGTTTCCCTAAAGCTCACATCTTATGACTCAAGTACTTTGTTGAAGAGTCCAATATTTATCTTTCTCCAATGGGGTATGTCATTAGGGAATTAGTGGACTCACTAACAAATGTAAGTAATCATTGGAAATTTTTTTTTTTTTTACATAATGGGAAAAACTTTTAGATGGCAGGCACCCGAAGGAAGTCGAGCCAAGCTGCGTAGTCGGACATGAACGTGGAGAGTGTGTTAGGCCAAATTTTGACGGCCATACAGGGACTAGCGCAGGCTTCAGATAATACAAGTTCTGTGATGCAGAACATAGCACAGCAATTACCGGGATTGGTAACAGGGAATGGAGCTCCAAATTCGGCTGCGGGTCCTAGAAACGTCCCAAATGAGGATTAGGGAGCGCCCAAGAGCGGGTAGGGAAAGATGACCCGGGCGAGCAAGGAGAACTTCCAAACCTGGTGCCACTGGTAGTCCGACAAGTGGTACTGCCAGTTGGGGATGACAGTGATGTATACACTATAGAAAAATTTCGGAAGAACGGAGATGAGGTGTTCAATGGTGGGACTGATCTAATGAAAGCGGAGAACTGGTTGGACATTACTGAGAAAGCATTTAGAGCTCTCTCTGTGTCTCATCGCCATCAAGTGAGGTTGGCGACATGCATGCTTCAAGAGGAAGCATCCTATTGGTGGAAGTCCATGGAGCAGACTGCTTTCCATCAACGGGAGATTTTGTCCCTATTCACGTCACATTTTTGGGAAGTTTTCCAAAAAGCTATGGGGACCCAAATCAAGTTAAGTACAACATACACCCCCAAACTGATGGTCAGAGTGAGAGGACCAAGCAAACCTTAGAGGATTTGTTGAGAGCTTGCATCCTCAACTGGGGAGGAGATTGGGAGAAACACTTAGCCTTAGCTGAATTCACCTATAATAACTCTTACCAAGCCAGTATAGGAATGGCACCGTTTGAAGCTTTATACGGTAGGCCTTGTCGATGTCCATCATGCTGGTTGGAGTCTACAGAGATGGTTATAATTGGGCCAGAGATGGTGAGAGAAGCAGCTGAAAAGGTGCAACTCATCCAGCAAAGGCTTAAGGCAGCTCAGGATCGGCAGAAAAGTTATGTTGACACTCGAAGGATGGACATAGAATTCCAAGTTGGGGAGTTCGTCTACCTTAAGACCTCACCTAAGAAGGGAGTGATCAGATTTAGAACATCAGGGAAGTTGAAGCCAAGATTCATAGGACCATTTCCAATTTTGGATCGAATCGGAAGTTGTGCATATAGATTAGCATTACCACCAAGCCTTAATGGTGTACACAATGTGTTTCATGTGTCAATGCTAAAGAAATATGTACGAGATGAGAATCACATTATCACAAATTTTGCATATTTAGAACTGCAATCGGATTTAACCTACGAGGAAAAACCGATTCGCATCTTGGCAAGGGAAACAAAGAAACTCTGTGACAAGGAGATCCCTTTGGTAAAGGTATTATGGAGAAATCAGGGATCAGAAGAAGCTACATGGGAGACTGAACAGGAAATGGCCAGAAAATATCCTAGCCTGTTTGTAGCATAAGTCCGTGTAATTGTTGTAACATGAACTTATACCGGAGATGTACTTAGTCATGAACATCCTATTATGCTATGATATTTCGGGGACGAAATAATTCAAAGTTAGGGAGATTGTGAAGACCCGGAAATAATAATAATAATATTAATAATATATATATATATATATAATAACAATAATAATAACGTTCGACGCGGGGGAATCAAACGTGGGGAAAAAATTTTCGTTAGCTGGTTTGGTAAGAAATTACCCGCTTAATTGAGAAGTAATTTCTAACCGGGCGATTCTACTAGAATCGGTCAAGTCAACCACATTATTTATCCATCTAACCATTTAAGTGAATCATACCATGTACCTGTTTAAGAGGTTAAGTGAAATGGTTAAATGAACGGTATTGATTACCCAATTACACGATTAAAGGAATTGCGGTGAAAGGGTGTTTCCACAAACGTAGCCGTTATTTCATTCTTTGTAAAAGGAGAAAGGGAGGGCGTCTTTCTCCTCTCCTTGGACAGATGTTGGCTTTCCTCCTTCGCTCGGGTAATTCCTTTTCCTTTCTTTTTCTTTTGTTGTATGCGTACACATGTTGCATAAATCATAAACATGTTAAACATAAGAATCAAATGAGAAATCCACAAGGGAAGAAGAAAACCAGGAGGACGTGCTGCTGTTTTAGCAGCAGCAACGACACCATCCTCCATCCTTGTAAGTAGGGTTGACGTGCTGGAAGTAGGGAGTGTTCCCAGCGGTGCTGCTGGCCGGACGGAGTCGCCTTGGGTGGCCGAGTCAGACCGGCGGGGAGAGCTGTAAATCCGGAAGTGTAGGGACACCAGGTTGGTGTTGATTGGGTGGTGTTGCTGGGCAGACGTGGATCCGCCATGGAAAGGGCAGACTGGTCATCACTTGGGGTGGTGATGGTCGTCACCTTGATGGGGCAGGACATGGTTGCCATGGCTACTGGTCAGCCACCAAGAATGGTGAAATTAAGGTCCCCATGTAGGGTGTAGTCCGAGTTCCATGAGACAGCAGCGGATAAAGGTTGGATCTTTGGTGTTTTTCCAATCAGATTAGTAGGGTAGATAGAAGATGGGGTCTGAGTTTGGTGGAAGGAAAAGAAGACGGGCTGGTCGGGTGCAGTTTATGTGGCTGACTAGAATAGTCGCCATGGGTCTGGTCGGGTTTGCTGTTTGGGTGGCCAGAATGGGGTCACCAAGGACTGGTTGAGGGTTGCCATGTGGTGGCCAATTTGGTGACTCCATAGCAGCAAATGGAGGCCGCCACATTACTGGTTGGTCGCCATGCATGGTGAAAATACCGGTTTTTGCTGGTTGATTACAATAAAGCTGGGAGCTTTGGGGATGTTAAATGAATTGTTTAAGTAGGATGGCAACAAGGTCAATATAGGAGAACTGGATGCGGTTGAGTTAGAATATAAGGTAAATACAAAAGACTAAAGTATGGGATATGTTAATAATTGAATTATCAATTAGATATTGGGGATTTGGATGAGGATAATTAATAATTAATTATCATTAGAGTTGCTGAAAATTTAATAAGAAATAATGACTAACATGAACTAATTACATCATTTAAAATTGATAGTATATTAGTCATGTAGTTGCATGTAGGTTCATGCAAAATAAAAATATACTAATGTATAATTTTATGCCCTTATTCAGATTAGGGTTAACGGTTCATAGTTAGACGAAATCACAAGTCAGGTACGTATAATAGGTAGAACATCATACCTTCCTTGTTGGTAGCCTAGGTCGGCCTGAGCCCAGATTCGACCACCATGCACCGAGTGCAAACGGGGTCAAAGAATTCACTCAGTCCGACACTGGGTCGTATTATGTACGTAAATTGTGTAATTCATCGACATTGTTTTGGAGTAGTGATAGCCGCCCCATAAAAAGGCTACGGCCGTGGTGAGTGAGGAAAAGCGATTCCTCCATCGCACTGGAGTGCAGTGATAGCCTCCCCATAAAAAGGCTACGGTCGGGGTGTGCAAGGCACTGGCACTGGAGTACAGTGATAGCCGCTCCATAAAAAGGCTACGATCGGGGTGTGCGAGGCACTTGCACTAGAGTTGGCAGTGAGAGCTTCCTCACAAACGGGGCATAGCAATCACCAGAGTGCAGTGATTGCCTCCACATAAAAAGGCTACGACCGGGGTGTGTAAGGCACTGGCACCGGAGTGCAGTGATAGCCTCCCCATAAAAAGGCTACGGCCGGGGTGTGCGAGGCACTGGCACTAAAATTGGTAATGAGAGCTTCCCCACAAACGGGGCGCAGCAATCACCTGAGTGCAGTGATAGGTATGGCTACGGCCGGGGTGTGTGAGGCACTGGCACTGGAGACGGTAGTGGTAGCCTCCCCACAAAAGGGCTACGGCCGGGGTGTGCGGATCACAGCAGATACCTCCTCTGCATTGTTTTGGAGTACAGCGGAATTGCTCCACCATATATTAAAATAAACTTTGGGAAATAGTGGAATGTACTTGTTTTGTTTTATCTATTATACTACTTAGTGTTGTAATCACTAACGCGGAATTGCCTCCGTAGGTGTGCAGATTCGAGATTAGGTGTTTGTCAACCAGAGCATGGAGCAAAATAAATATGCGGTCTCGTTTCTTTTTTACTATTTGAGAAATAAGTGTGGCTACTGGGAAACGGTCCAAGACTGTGGGATCTTTATATATGTTTTTGTTTACGAAAATGTTAGACATATTTGCTTAAATTTTGAGTAACACCTTGCCAGCTAGGCCCATAATGTTGTGACAAATGGGGGGCCGTTACACCCGTAACCACAATTATAACACAAGAGATTAATAAGGAAGTCTAATTTTATTATCAATTCACCAAACCTGGGTCACTTGTATTCTTCCGTCCAAAGCTGCTCACCTGCAGAGGCAATTCCGCTTTAGTGATAAAAACACCAACCCCATCTAGTTACCATCCCATTTCATTTCCCTATTATCAAGTCAATATAATTCCCTATTATCATTTCACAAGTCTCTTAGTAATTGTGAGCCTATGCCGTGGTCTAATTATGCTGGTAGGGGTGGCCAGCCCATCCAGTTACCATCCTATTTATGCTCACACACGCTACGTGGCCCGTAGCCTATAGTTACCAATATTTGCTATTTAGTCACCCTCCCGGTATCACAAGTGCACAATGAGCCTACTTACGCCACTGTGCCCTGTCACCTCTTTCGACCTGGGGTGGGGGCAGGTTTTCAATCTTTCAAGCAGAGCTACCCTGCCAAATTGAGTCGACCCCAGTTGCGTTCCAGCGCATGGTGGTCAGATACTCAAGTCAACCAGGACTCCCACATAGTAGTTTTGAAAGTGCGGCCCCGTGTCAGACTGAGTCAATTCTTTGACCCCGGTTGCACTAGGTGCTTGGTGGTCAAATCTAGCCTCAGCCTGCCAACTAGGAAATACAACTTTTCAAATGATTATACGGACCTGGATAGTTTGTAAGTGAACTCGCAGTTGTGACCAACTATCCTAACCTCAACGAGAACATAAAATTATCCTTAAGAATAATTTTATTGGTGTAGAAATGCATGCAACTAAATGTCTAATATATATATCATTTTCAAAAATATTAAATATTAAATTGTCAAAAAATCTAGTGTGATAATTAATTATTCATGTGACTTAATCATGTAAACCCTACTTTACATTTTAAATTAATTATCCAAATCCTAATTAATACTTAACAATTGATAAAATAGTTGTGAACTGATAGGAAATATTTAATTGCTATTATTAGTATATTTTCCTTTGAGATGACAATTACTTAACCACGATCTTCGCGATTTAGTTTACTATCATACTTTTTAGTCGCTATCATTATTTACAATAATTTAATTAATTAAGTTGATCAATTAAATTAACTAAATTAATTTGCATTATTCTAATTTTAAGATACTACTAATGCAATTATTTTAAATTATTCAACTCAATAAAATTTTGAAATATATTTATTTTTATTATGCTATTTACTTTTGACGCTTGTGATTTTTTTACCAGATTATAGTTTAATAACCTATTTTCTACATTACTGACTCGTTATTAAAATAATAACTTTAGTTACATAATATTAAATTTAATATGATAAAGCGAAAATCATTATTTTATTAATTATTTATAAACATTCAATTTAATTTAATTGCTTGTATTACGCCAGTATATTAACGACCGTTTATCATTACCGTATTTTTATTACTTATGTCCATGTCGATTTTTTCTAATAACTAAATAATTTAGTAACTTTACCCATAACCTATTAAAATGATTATTTTTAAAGATTTATTACGCGTTAGTATTATTTTTTTAACTCAAGTGGGCATCGAGTTAACCCATACTTACAAGTTTGTTGTAAAACCCATGACTCGAGTCAGAGTTTTATGGGAGCGAACTAGTCGGTTCAACCGTCGGTTCGAGTCGAGTCAGCTTCATAGACCGTGAGCTGAGTTGAGGCCAGCTGTGAGTTATGAGCGATGAGGGTCATATATGCCAAGTACACGATGATAATGTCAAAAAGATGATGAAAAATGGGTTATCAAGTATATAGAGGTATGTAGTATTGATTGTTATTTTTATTTGATCATAGAATATTTTTAGGGCCGAATGACAAATTAGGATGTGATATAGGTGAGTTTGGGCGGGTTATTAGTTATAGAACATATCATTTGGATGTTGCTGTGTTCGATTGATTTTACGGGATTTTTCCATATTTTTCTAGATTTGTTTTAGGATTTATTAGGAGATAGTTACTATTATTGACTTGCGTCGGAGTCTAGTCAAGTTTAATTTACAAAACTGCCATCGCACGCCCCTTCATCTTCCCCGATCATCTTTTTCTTTTTCTCCAAACCCTAGCCACCCGACGCCGCCCTGACCTTACCACCGACTGCAGCCCCGCCGCCGGAACATCCGTCTGACGTCCCCTCCCTGTCGTCGTGCCGTCCCGATAGACCCCGAACACCGATCATGTAACGACCCGGCCATTTGTCACAACATTGTGGGCCAAGCTGGCCAGGTGTTACTCACAATTAAGCAAATATGTGTAATGACCCAGCCATTTGTCACAACATTGTGGGCCTAGCTGACCAGGTGTTACTCACAATTAAGCAAATAAGTCTAACATTTTTTTTAACAAAAACATATGTAAAGATCCCACAATCTTAGATCGTTTCCCACTAGCCACACTTATTTCTCAAATAAATACTAAAAGGAGTCCTCATATTTATTTTGCTCCATGCCCTGGTTGTCAATCACCTATTTTCGTATCTACACACTTGTGGAGGCAATTCCGCATTAGTGATTACAAAACTAAGTAGTATAATAAATAAAACAAATCAAGTACATTCCACTATTTCCTTATGTTTATTTTAATATGCGGTGAAGTGATTCCACTATACTCCAAAACAATGCGGAGGAGGTATCCGTTGTGATCCGCACACCCCGGCCGTAGCCCTTTTGTGGGGAGGCTACCACTACTGTCCCCAGTGCCAGTGCTCGCACACCCCGGCCGTAGCCCTTTTGTGGGGAAGCTATCACTGCACTCAAGTGATTGCTAAGCCTCATTTGAGGGAAAGCTCTCATTACCAATTTTACTGCCAGTGCCTCACACACCCTAGCCGTAGCCTTTTTATAGGGAGGCTATCACTGCACTCAGGTGATTGCTACGCCCCATTTGTGGGGAAGCTCTCACTGCCAACTCTAGTGCCAGTGCCTCACACACCCCGGCCGTAGCCTTTTTATGGGGAGGCTATTACTGCACTAAGGTAAATTCTACGCCCCGTTTGTTGAGAAGCTCTCACTGCCAATTCTAGTGCCAGTGCCTCACACACCCCAGCCGTAGCTTTTTGATGGGGACGCTATCACTGCACTCCAGTGCGATGGAGGAATCATTGTGCCTCGCTCACCCCGGGCGTAGCCTTTTTATGGGGCGGCTATCACTACTCCAAAGCAATCTCGATGCATTACATAATTTACGCACATAATATGACCGCGTGTCGGACTGAGTCAATTCTTTGACCCCGGTTGCACTCGGTGCATGGTGGTCGAATCTAGGCTCAGGCTAACCTAGGCTACCAACAAGGAAAGTACGATGTTCTACCTATTATACGTACCTGACTTGTGATTTCGTCTAACTGTGACCCATGAACCCTAATCTGAATGAGGGCATAAAATTATACATTAGTATAATTTTATTTTGCATGAACCTACATGCAACTTACATGACTAATATACTATCAATTTTAAATGATGTAATTAGTTCATGTTTGTCTTTATTACTTATTAAATTTTCAGCAATTCTAATGATAATTAATTATTAATTATCCCCATCCAAATCCCCATTATCTAATTGATAATTTAATTATTAACATCTCCATTTACAAAACAACTAAGCAATCGACAAGAACCCCATGCATAAGACGCTGGAGATCTAGCAACTTGGCAGGGCATCTTCAACAAACCTTGCATGCAAGAATCCTAATGGAAACAAATAAGATGAGGGATGAAATACACACACAGTAATGGGGAGGTCGCTTGGGATGGAGATGAGGGATGAAATACTCCCTCCTCCTGCATATATATACACTTCAACCATTCCCTCCATTAAATTCTCATACCCCATCATCCATTTGTATTTCCTCGGTTCAATGACCCCATCATTAAATTCTCACACCCCATCATCCATTCATGAATAGGTATTTTCTAGGTGACCCTAAGTCGAACCATGATCGGTCGACTTGATAACCAACCATATTGGTTCATCTATATTTATTTCATAATATTTAGGTTCGAGTCTTGTAATAAAAATCATGATTTTTACAGATCACCTGCTGGCCCGCAGCCGTGATGCCACGAAGCCGCCTCGGCCGTCACCACTCTGAGCCGAATTCCACCGCAGTGTGGTCGCCATCACCACCGCTATGATCACTTGTCTCACCCTCTCGCCGTCGCCGATGTTTCCCCCATCATCCCGACCGTCGTTTTTGACGTATCTGGATGTTTGTGTGTAATTTAATAAAAAATATGAAATTGGTTTATTGATGAGCTTTAAAATGGAAAAGTAAGGAATTAATTAGGTGAACTAATTAATTACCCTGATTTCATGAAATGTAGATTGAAAACTCACTAGAATTGACTTAGGATGAATGTGTGATGATTGATTTGTGATTGTGTTGATTGTGTGTGCAAGCTATAGGATGTGTGATTCATCATGCGGGCGTTAGCTGTTAGCTTGATTGTGTAGGTAAGGTGTAGGAGCTCGCCGCCTAGCTGCATGGACCCGTTTGGAGCTTCTACCAGGTCCATTTAGGACTCGTTCTCTGATTTACACTATTCTATTGTGTATTTGATTATCATGTGCAGGACGAGGTAAGTGGCATTTTATCAGAACCCACTTGCTCTCCTGTGACAGATTGATATTAGTTATTTTCCGGGCTGGTAACACTCGTTACTCACAGTTTTTCTATATATATGTAGGTGAGAAATGCGAGGGATGAAAGCTCGTCAGGACTGCAGGGAGCAGCACTGAACCGCGCACACATGTACCTGCCGCGTATAATGTATAATCATGGTCTATTAATGCTGTGTGAATGATAATTAGAATGTTTTTGTCTTGATAAGTTGCTTCTCAAGAGACGAGTGGATAACTGTGAATGAGTAGGGAGTTTTGGAGTTCAGACTCGGCTCAGATGAAAACAAATGAGATTGTAAAAACCATGATTTTTATTACAAGACTCCTACCAAAATATTATAAAATAAATATAGATGAACCACTATGGTTGGTTATCAAGTCGACCGGTCATGGTTCGACTTAAGGTCACCTAGAAAATACCTATTCATGAATGGATGATGGGTTGTGAGAATTTAATGAAGGGGTCATTGAACCTAGGAAATACCAATCGATGATGGGGTGTGAGAATTTAATGAAGGGGCTCGTTGAACCAAGGAAATACCAATGGATGATGGGGTATGAGAATTTAATGGAGGGAATGGTTGAAGTGTATATATATGCAGGAGGAGGGAGTATATCATCCCTCATCTCCATCCTAGGCGACCTCCCCATTACTGTATTAGGGTTCACGGATCACAATCAGACGAAGTCACAAGTTAGGTACATATAATAGGTGGAACATCGTATTTTCCTTACTGGTAGCCTTGGTTGGCCTGAGCCCCGATTCGAGCACCATGCACCGAATGCAACCGGGGTCAAAGAATGACTCAGCCCGATTATCAGGGTCGTATTATGTGCGTAAATTGTGTAATGCATCGACATTGTTTTGGAGTAGTGATAGCCGGCCCATAAAAAGGCTATGGCCGGGGTGAGTGAGGCACAGCGATTCCTCCATCACACTGGAGTGCAGTGATAGCCTCCCCATAAAAAGGCTACGGCCGGGGTGTGTGAGGCACTTCCAAACCCTTTGCGGGTAGGATAGTTGATCTCGGGCGAGCGAGAGGAACTTCCAAAACCTTTGCCACTCGTTAGTCCGACAAGTGGTACTGCTTAGTTGGGCACAATAGGTGATCGAAACACTGTAGAGAAATTCCAGAGGAACGGAGTTGAGGTATTCATTGGTGGTACTGATCTAATGAAGGTGGAGAGCTGGTTGGACATTACTGAGAAGCATTTAAATCTCTCTCTGTGCCTTATTGCGATCAAGTGAGGTTGCAATATGCATGCTTCAAGAGGAAGCATCCTATTGGTGGAAATCCATGGTGAAGACTGCGTTCCATCAATGGGAGATTTCGTCAATTCTTTGGGCAGAATTTGTAACAGTCTTTAATGGACAATATTTTCATGAGTCTATTGTCCAGAAGAAAGCACTTGAATTCTTTGCCACTCTAACTCAGGCGGATGATTTTGCCTGAGAGAATGCAAAAAATTTCTTGCAATTGGAGAGATTTGCATCTGGAGTCTGGCAACTGCCCTCGGGTCAGAGTATACAAATTTTTGGGGTTGATGCCAGTTGAGGGTAAGGGTTGCTACGGCGCCAAGAGAGCACTACAACCGAAGTGATTGAGGCAGCCACTACTCATGAGTTGGTGTACGACTATGTCCGTGCACAGAAACAAGGGAAGGCTACTATGCAACATAAGAATGCCAATCAGGGTAGTAGCAAAAACAGGTCTGCAGAACACCAGCAGCAGAACTATCAACGGAATGTCTGATGGGAACCGCAAAAGGAAGTTTCAGGAGATTCCGTATCGACTATGTAAAAATTGCAACAAGATGCATTCAGGGTTATGCAGTGAGCCCCGTCAGTGCTACAATTGCGGAACGACGGGCACCTCTAAAATGAGTGTCGTCAGCCCCTGAAGCAACAACAGGAGCAGCTTGAGATCCAAAAGATATAATTAATCATGCTTATCATCTTGCTGTTATAATATTTCGGGGACGAAATATTTCCATGTTGCGGAGATTGTAAAAACCATGATGTTTATTACAAGACTCGAACCTAAATATTATAAAATAAATATAGATGAACCACTATGGTTGGTTATCAAGTCGACCGGTCATGGTTCGACTTAAGGTCACCTAGAAAATACCTATTCATGAATGAATGATGGGGTGTGGGAATTTAATGAAGGGGTCACTGAACCTAAGAAATACCAATGGATGATGGGGTGTGAGAATTTAATGAAGGGGCTCGTTGAACCTAAGAAGTACCAATGGATAATGGGGTATGAGAATTTAATGGAGGGAATGGTTGAAGTGTATATAAATGCAGGAGGAGGGAGTATTTCATCCCTCAAGTCCGTGCCAGGCGACCTCCCCATTACTATAATAGGGTTCATGGATCACACTCAGACGAAGTCACAAGTCAGGTATTTATAATAGGTAGAACATCGTATTTTCCTTATTGGTAGCCTTAGTCGGCCTGAGCCCAGATTCGACCACCATGCATCGAGTGCAACCAGGGTCAAAGAATTGACTCAGTCCGACACGGGGTCGTATTATGTGCGTAAATTGTGCAATGCATCGACATTGTTTTGGAGTAGTGATAGCCGTCCCATGAAAAGGTTATGGTCGGGTGAGCGAGGCACAACGATTCCGCCATCACACTGGAGTGCAGTGATAGCCTACCCATAAAAAGGCTACGGTCGGGGGTGTGTGAGGCACTGGCACTGGAGTTGGCAGTGAGAGCTTCCCCACAAACGGGGCGTAGCATTCACCTGAGTGTAGTGATAGCCTCCCCATAAAAAGGCTACGACTGAGGTGTGCGAGGCACTTGCACTAGAAATGGTAGTGAGACCCTCCCCACCAACGGGGCGTAGCAATCGCCTGAGTGCAATGATATCTTCCCCACAAAAAGGCTACGGCCGAGGTGTGTGAGGCACTGGCACTGGAGATGGTAGTGGTAGCCTCCCCACAAAAGGGCTAAGGCCTGGGTATGCGGATCACAGTGGATACCTCCTCCTCAATTTTTGGAGTATAGCGGAATCGCTCAACCAAATATTAAAAAAACATAAGGAAATGGTGGAATGTACTGGATTTGTTTTATCTATTATACTACTTAGTGTTGTAATCACTAACGCGAAATTGCCTCCGCAGATGTGCAGATACCAAATTAGGTGATTGACAACCGGAGCATGGAGCAAAAAAAATATGAGGACTCCTTTTATAATTTATTTGAGAAATAAGTGTGGCTACTGGGAAACGGTCTAAGACTGTGGGATCTTTATATGTTTTGTTAAATAAAAATGTTAGACATATTTGCATAATTGTGAGTAACACCTGGCCAGCTAGGCCCACAATGTTGTGAAAAATGGCGGGTCGTTATAGGTGGTTTCGGAGCCTGGTTTCCTAAAGGCTCACATCTTATGACTCCAGTACCTTGTTGAAGAGTCCAATATTTATCTTTCTGCAATGGGGTATGTCATTAGGGAATCAGTGGACTCAGTAACAAACTGAAGTAAGCATAAAAAAAATTTAATCAACCATAACGGAATAAATTTTAGATGGCAGGCACCCGAAGGAAGTCGAGCCAAGCTGCGCAGTCGGGCACGAACGCGGAGAGTGTATTAGGCCAAAGTTTGACGGCCATACAGGGACTTGCTGCAGGCTTCAGATAATACCAGTTCTATGATTTAGAACATAGCACAGCGATTACCGGGATTGGTAACAGGGAATGGAGATCCAAATTCGGCTGTGGGTCATAGTAGTGTTCCAAATGGTGACCAAGGGTGTAAAGACCCGAAGATATATATATATATATATATATATATATATATATATATATATATATATATATATATATATATATATGTATATATATATATATATATATATATATATGTATATATATATCGACGAGGTGGGATCGAACGTTGGTATCCATGAATTTATTTAAATTATTTACCCGCTACCCCGTTAATTATTATTTACCCGGTCAAGTGGAAAGTATTAGTTAACCGGTTAAGTATTTTACCCGGTTAAGTAAACCATACTATTTAACCATTTAAACTAGTTAAGTGAACCGTACACTTACCCATTTACCCAGCAACGAAGTGTGTTTTCATATACCCTAGGCCTTCTTTCAATATATAAGGAGAAGGAGGGGCGTCATTCACATAAATCTCTTTGGACAAACGCCGGTTTCCCTTGTTCTGGTAAGTCTCTTCCTCTCTTCTTCTTACTTTGCATGCATACATATGATAAAAATTATAATAAACTAGATAATCATGGAAACCAAAACCTGAAATCAACAAGAAAAAGGAGAATTAAACTTGACTAGAACTAGAAATCCACCCAGGAATGTAAATTGCTGCTGTGCAGCAATTCTTGGTTGCTTGTGATTAATTACAGCGACAAGTCATAATGTTTTGCTGATCAGTTGCTGCATCAACGTCCTTATGCATGTTGTAGTAATTATAAGTTAGATTTCATAGAATTTATGGCCAAGGAGGGTAGCACGTCCTGCTGAATTGCAGCAACAGCACCATGGCGATTGTGTCACAAACAGTTGCATATAACACGCAGCAGTGTAGTGTTTCTCTTCTTCTGGGCGTTGGGTTGTTGTGCGGGAAGAAGGGGTCGCCTTGGGCGGTGCTGCTGGCCACGGCGGAGTCGCCATAGCAGCAGGTCAAGGTCGCCATGGCTGCTGGTTAGTCGCCTTGGTGGTGCAGAACAAGGTCGCCATGGATAGTTGCTGCCAATTGGATTGCTAGGGAAGGGAAACAATTGGTGAAGGACATGATCTGGATTTGGGTCGAAGGAGAAGAGGTTGGAGTGGTTTTGGAAGGAGAAGAGAAAGGCTGACGGGAAAGAAGAAGAAGACTGGTTTTGGGTAGACTGATGGGAAAGAAGAAGAAGAGGATGGCAGTTTTGTAATTTTTGTTTGACTCGATACGGGTTGAGTTAAAAATCATAATAATAATACCAACTCGTATTAAAATCATTAAAATAATTAATTTAAAGGGATACAAGTTAAGTGGTCAAAATAATAAATTTATAAATTATTACATGAAATTTATAAATTTCGATCACGATAAACGGTAATTAATTAATCGGCTTATTAAAAACGATTAACTTAAATTGAAGAGTTATGAGGAATATTTAATAAAGACTTCACCTTTAGCATATAAAATTTATATTTGATAAATAAAATGATTATTCTTATAATAAATTCGTAAAGTAAAATAATGGATCAATAAAAGATAATCGTGTAGAAATCACGAGATAGCATAATTAATTAAATAAAGAAGTGTTGAACCTTATTGAATTAAATAAATTAATTAATGTGGCATATATTAAATATTTAGTTGCATGCATTTTCGATGCGAGTAAAATTATACTAATGTATAATTTTATGCCCTCATTCATATTAGGGTTAGTGGATTACAGTCGGACGAACCCACAAGTCAGGTACGTATAATAGGTAGAACATCATATTTTCCTTGTTGGTAGCCTAGGTCGGCCTGAGCCCGGATTCGACTACCATGCACCGAGTGCAACCGGGGTCAATGAATTGACTCAGTCCGACACTGGGTCGTGTTATGTGCGTGAATTTTGTAATGCATCGACATTGTTTTGGAGTAGTGATAGCCACCCCATAAAAAGGCTACGGCCGGGGTGAGTGAGGCACAGCGATTCCTCCATCGCACTGGAGTGCAGTGATAGCCGCCCCATAAAAAGGCTACGGCTGGGGTGTGTGAGGCACTGGCACTGGAGTGCAGTGATAGCCGCCCCATAAAAGGCTACGGCCGGGGTGTGTGAGGCACTGGCACTAGAGTTGGCAGTGAGAGCTTCCCCACAAACGGGGCATAGCAATCACCTGAGTGCAGTGATAGCCGCCCCACAAAAAGGCTACGGCCGGGGTGTGTGAGGCACTGGCACTGGAGTGCAGTGATAGCCGCCCCATAAAAAAGCTACGGCCGGGGTGTGTGAGGCACTGGCACTAGAGTTGGCAGTGAGAGCTTCCCCACAAACGGGGCATAGCAATCACCTGAGTGCAGTGATAGCCGCCCCACAAAAGGCTACGGCCGAGGTGTGCAAGGCATTGGCACTGGAGTGCAGTGATAGCCTCCCCATAAAAAGGCTACGGCCGGGGTGTGCGAGGCACTGGCACTAGAATTGGTAGTGAGAGCTTCCCCACAAACGGGGCATAGCAATCACCCGAGTGCAGTGATAGCTACCCCACAAAAAGGTTACGGCCGAGGTGTGCGAGGCACTGGCACTGGAGACGGTAGTGGTAGCCTCCCTACAAAAAGGCTACGGCCGGGGTGTGCGGATCACAGCGGATACCTCCTCCGCATTGTTTTGGAGTATAGCGGAATCGCTCCACCGCATATTAAAATAAACATAAGGAAATAGTGGAATGTACTTGTTTTGTTTTATCTATTATACTACTTAGTGTTGTAATCACTAACGCGGAATTGCCTCCGCAGGTGTGCAGATACGAGATTAGGTGATTGACATCCAGAGTATGGAGCAAAATAAATATGAGGACTCCTTTTTTTATTTAATTGAGAAATAAGTGTGGCTGCTGGGAAACGGTCCAAGACTGTGGGATCTTTATATATGTTATTATTTATAAAAAATGTTTGACATAATTACTTTACTTTTGAGTAACACCTAGCCAGTTAGGCCCACAATATCGTGAAAAATGGCGGGTCATTACAAAAGTAAACATAAGGAAATGGTGGAATGTACTGGATTTGTTTTATTTATTATACTACTTAGTGTTGTAATCACTAACGCGGAATTGCCTCTGCAGGTGTGTAGATACGAAATTAGGTGAATGACAACCGGAGCATGGAGCAAAATAAATATGAAGACTCCTTTTATTGTTTATTTGAGAAATAAGTGTGGCTACTGAGAAACGGTCTAAGACTGGGGATCTTTATATGTTTTGTTAAATAAAAATGTTAGACATATTTGCTTAATTGTGAGTAACACCTGGCCAGCTAGGCCCACAATTTTGTGAAAAATGGCGGGTCGTTACAGAGATAATGATTGAATGCCACAGTAGATTGTTATATTTTATCATATTTTTATAAAATGTTTATTTACCCTTGTCGTGGATAGGTTGGCCCTTATTGAACTTTTTGGGGGAAATTCTGTATGTTTTTCCGCTAGTAGTATATATTTTCTTTTGCTTTCTCATTTATTGTTTTGTCTTGTCTTTACTTGTACGTCATGGCATGCATGTAGGACTTCGTTAGAATGCAATTGTTCTCATTCGTGCATTTCATGTTTGTGTCTCCATCTTAAAACGCCGAGGGCAGATCCGAGTCGGCTTAACCGAACCCAGTAGACTAGCAAACAGTTCGGTCGCTGTTGACATTTGTTGGTTAACGGGTGAGCCGAAACAGGGTGTTACAATAATGGTATCATAGCTAAGCCTTGGTTGATTAAGATGGTAGATGCATTACAGGTTACATGTGTGCCGAAGCTGCTCCGAGCTGTTCCGACAGGTATTTTTCTATTTTAATGTTTTTGATTGTAGATTTCCTTACAAATCGGTAGTGTAACAGGCAGGTAGACTAGAACAGGAACTACTAGCAGGATGGTCACACAAACCCATCAGACACAGATCAGGAGTCCATCTCCTACCATGCCCAGGCAAGATAGCCCCAGCCATGGTCACAGCGCACTGCTTCCAGTTGACCTAGGACCACCATGCCACCAGTAGAGACGAGTGTACTAGTATTAGCTAGTCATCGTACGGAGAGCCATTGCCGAGACAGTCGATGCGATAGTCACCTCAGTGGGAGTAGTCGATAGGAAAGGGATGTTGTGATAGCTAGGCTAGTTGAGGTTCTGACGCAAATGTAGCAGAATCAGGAGGAATTTAAGAGAGAGCTCAGACAAATAGCTCTATCAGTGGCTAGAGCAGAAAAGAGACCAGCTGTGGATGAAGAGGTGCAAGGAGAGCCAGTAGCACCCATGGGCCCTCCACCACAGCCTCCTACTCCACCGCTGCAACAGGGAGCTACCCCACAACAACTCCTTTGCTTGCCCCACTTCAGGCAAGGATGAGACCAAACATCAGTGGAACCGCAGCAATAGGTAGCGGGCAGGCTGCAGGCGGAAGTGGAGCTGCAAGATTTGACGGTATATCAGTAGTTACGGGACCACAACTTCCTCAGTATGAGCAAGGAGAAGGATCGAACAAATCAATGGATACAAGGAAATTGGAACTGTGGCAGTACGAGAGGTTCGTGAAGAATGATGGATGACCTTTCTTTGGAAAGTTTGACGCAGAGGAGGCATTCCTATGGATATCGTCGGCCATAGGAGTGTTTGATAGTATGGCATACCCCGTAGAACACAGAGTACACATCGTCACAGGAGCATTCCAAGACTGAAGCGAGGATATGGGTGGAGTTCGGTGCAAAATTCTGTATTTGATCATCGCCAGCCTCAGAACATCACTTGCAAAGAATTCAGAGTGGAATTTGATGGAATGTACTTTCCACCAGATGTTAGGAAAAGGAAGGAACGAGAATTCCAGATGTTGAGGTAAGGACATATGAAAGTGGTACAGTATGATACGAGGTTTAGCGCCTTGGAGAGTTTAACGACCCACCATTTTCACAATACTAGAGCTTAGATGGCTAGGCGTTACTCGAAATTAAACCAAACCAACCCTGTAACGACTAGCCCTAACCGGTCTAGGTGTTACTCCACAGTCTTGGATCATTTCCCAAAGCCACATGTATAACACAATAAAATAAAAGAAGTCCAATTTATTATCCATTCTCCTACCCTAAGTTCATAAAAGACCACCAACCATACTTTTATTTTTCCTTAGGTGAGTTGAAATCAAACAATCTTGATTGGCCTACATACCCATGTCGGGATCAAGCGCAATGTAGTTCTATAGGCTCTCAGGTCATTCTGAGAATAAAAGTTTGCCTCCCAGTTCATTCTGAGATTAGGTGGTCTCCCAGCTCATTCTGAGATTAGTTATTATTGGCTGTCAGGTCCATTCTGACATGTCCATTATTAGCTGTCATGTCCATTCTGACATTTCCATTATTGGCTGTCAGGTCCATTCTGACATATCCATTATTGGCTATCAGGTCCATTCTAACATGTCCATTATTAACTATCATGTCCATTCTGACATATCCATTATTGGCTATCAGGTCCATTCTGATATATCTATTATTGGCTGTCAGGTCCATTCTGGCATATCTATTATTGGCTGTCAGGTCCATTCTGACATGTCCATTATTGACTATCAGGTCCATTCTGACATA
Source organism: Piper betle (assembly GCA_033002965.1). Classification (NCBI taxonomy): domain Eukaryota; kingdom Viridiplantae; phylum Streptophyta; class Magnoliopsida; order Piperales; family Piperaceae; genus Piper; species Piper betle. The sequence continues at coordinate 55,877 of JAURVB010004728.1, forward strand.
TCCATTATTGGCTGTCAGGTCCATTTTGGCATATCCATTATCTGCTATCAGGTCCATTCTGACATATCCATTATTGGCTGTCAGGTTCATTCTGACAAATCCATTATTGGCTGTCAGGTCCATTCTGACATATCCATTATAGACTGTCAAGTCCATTTAGACAATTCCATTATTGACTGTCAGGTCCATATGATATATCTATTATTGGCTATCAGGTCCATTCTGACATATCCATTATTGGCTGTCAGGTCCATTTTGACATATCCATTATTTATTGTCAGGTCCATTCTGACAAATTCATTATTGACTGTCAGGTCAATTCTGACATATCCATTATTGACTGTCGGGTCTATTCTGACATATCCATTGTTGGCTGTCAGGTCCATTATGACCTATCCATTATTGGCTGTCAGGTCCATTCTGACATATCCATTGTTGGCTGTCAGGTGCATTCTGGCATATCCATTATTGGTTGTCAGGTCCATTCTGATATATCAATTGTTGGCTGTCAGGTCCATTTTGACATGTCCATTATTGGCTGTCACGTCCATTCTGACATGTCCATTAACAAAACAACAAAAAAATTCAAAGAATCCCAACAATTCTTGCCAATTGAAGGATGAAGCAAAGCAGCACACCCACAACAAAACAAACAATTGACCCCAAAGACTCGCAGCAGTTCATACCAAGTAGTCGACAAGAACCCCATGCATAAGACGCTAGGGATCTAGCAACTTAGCAGAACAAACCTTGCATGCAAGAATCCTAATGGAAACAAATTAGATGAGGGACGAAATACTCACACAGTAATGGGGAGGTTGCCTGGGATGGAGATGAGGGATGAAATACTCCCACCTCCTGCATATATATACCATTCCCTCCATAAAATTCTCATACCCCATCATCCATAGGTGTTTCTTAGGTTCAACGAGCCCCTTCATTAAATTCTCACACCCCATCACCCATTCATGAATAGGTATTTTCTTGGTGACCTTAAGTCGAACCATGACCGGTCGACTTGATAACCAACCATATCGGTTCATCCATATTTATTTCATAATATTTAGGTTCGAATCTTCTAATAAAAATCATGGTTTTCACAAAGAGATTTGTACCAGATTTTGTTCCGACCAAAGGAAGAAGAATAGAGCGCTTCTATGAAGGCCTCCATCATGAGATTTCGTTCCGATCGAATAAGTTTACTACCATCGGTGATGTAGTAAGAGCTACAGGCGAAGCAGAGCGGGTGATAGCTACATGACCACGTCGAGATGTTGACCGGAGGCAGCAACATCCGAGGCCATATCAGTCAGAGCAGGGGGCACAGTGGAGACGATGTGTAGATGCACCAGTAGCCATGAGAGCCATGGATGGCCAGGTTTAGGGCAGAAGAGCTCCATTCTGTCAGAATTTCCAACGCCATCATTGCGGAGAGTGCAGAGCAGGCCGAAATGTATGCTACAACTGCGGTCAGCTAGGGCACCGATCCGTAGAGTGCAGAGTAGGCACTAGGTTTGCTACAACTACGGTCAGCCAGGGCACAGGGCCGCATAGTGTAGAGGAGGCACTAGGGCCTATTACAGTTGCGGTCAACTGGGACATAGGGCTGCAACATGTCCGACTGGCCAGAGACAGCAGTTGACACTCCCAGAACGTCAGTAGAGACGTGCACTTCCAGCTCCCCAACAGCAGTCACGGCAGAGACGCCAACAGGGCCATGGACAAGGCCAGAGAGGTGGAGACCAACAACCACCGAGGCAGCAGCAGAGGGGACAAGATCAGAGAGGGTACATGGCTGCTGGACGGAGTAGGAAGCAGAAGGGTAGGCCACAGCCATAGCAACATTTATCTCAGCATCAGGCCGCACCATCTGCACTAGAGCAGCAGCAACCAGCAAGGATGTACGCAGCCACCATAGCAGAGGCTTTTGAGGATATGACGGTCATGACAGGTACGCTTTCCGTAGGCCTTGTACCTGCACGTGTCTTGCTTAATTCTGGATGTACGCACTCCTTCATTTCATACATGCACACTAATAGGATTGGATGTAAGATATAGGAGTTAGGACATTCACTGTTAGTGTCCACCCCTGCCGGTAGTGTAATAGCTACAGGCGAGTGTGTGCATGACGTCCCTGTTGAGATTCAACAGCGACAGCTTGTAGTTGATTTGATACTGATTCAAGCTACAAGAATTTGATGTGATATTTTGGATGAATTGGATGTCAAGCAAGGAGCAGTGATAGATTGTCAAAGGAAGACGGTGACTTTCAGCCATGGAAGGCACTGCCTTTTCTTCCAAGGTCAGGGCCGAGACAGGGAGCAAGGATGGATATCCTATCAAAGTGCAGTGAGACAACTTGACAGAGGTAGTGAACTGATAATGGCAGTGTTAGTTTTGATTGAGCAAAGTGGACCAAGGAAATAGCCGAGTATAGAGGAGATTCTAGTGGTCTGCGAATTTACAAATGTATTTCCTAAGGAAATTACTGGATTGCCGCCATACAGAGAGGTGGATCTTGCCATCGAGTTGATGCCTGGCACAGTCCCAATTTTGAGAGCTCTGTATAGGATGGCACCTCTTGAGCTCAAGGAACTGAAGGAACAGCTACAGACACTGTTGGACTAAGGATTCATCAGACCAAGTGTTTCCCCTTGGGGCGCACCGGTGTTATTTGTGAGGAAGAAGGATGGAAGCATGCGGTTATGCATAGATTATAGGATGCTAAACCATGCAACAGTTAAGAAGAGACTACCCTCTTCCTCGTATTGATGATTTATTTGACCAGTTGAGCTTAGCAGTCATCTTTTCGAAGATTGATTTGAGATCAGGATATTACCAACTGAGGATTAGAGCAGAAGACATCCCGAAGACTGCGTTCTAGGACGAGATATGGACACTACGAGTTTTTGGTCATGCCGTTTGGATTGACCAATGCTCCAGCAACATTTATGGACTTGATGAACAGAGTGTTCAATCCGTACTTGGACCAGTTTGTGATCGTCTTTGTGGATGACATACTGGTATATTCTTCATCCAGGGAAGAACATGCGCAACACCTGAGGATTGTGTTGCAAACACTGAGAGAGCATAGGTTGTATGGGAAATTTTTGAAGTGCAGTTTCTGGGTTGTCAGAGGTGAATTTTCTCGGCCACATCATCTCAGTATTAGGCATCTCAGTAGATCCAGCTAAGATAGAGGCAGTAGTGCAGTGGGAACAACCGAAGACACCTACGGAGGTTTGGAGTTTTCTGGGATTGGCTGGATACTACAGACGGTTCATTCAGGACTTCTCTTCCATAGCAGCCCCTCTGACACGACTGACTAGGAAAGAGGAATGGTTCATATGGACAGACGAATGTGAGCGGAGTTTCAGGATGCTAAAGGAGCAGGTTGACTTCGGCGCCTATCCTCGCATTGCCTGAGGGACATGAGGATTTTGTAGTGTATACTGATGCCTCAGGGATTGGCTTAGGTTGTGTTTTGATGCAGAAGGATAAGGTTATTGCTTATGCATCTCGTCAGCTCAAGGTGCATGAGCGTAACTATCCTACTCATGACCTAGAGCTTGCTGCAGTCATATTCGCTCTCAGAATATGGAGGCACTATCTATATGGAACATCTTTCAGACTTCTAACTGATCACCAGAGTCTGAAATATATCTTCACGCAGAAGGATCTGAATAGCAGACAGAGGAGATGGTTGGAGATGTTAGCTGATTACGAGGTCGACATAGCATACCATGAGGGCAAAGAGAATGTGGTAGCCAATGCATTGAGCAGGAAGCTAGGATTCTCGTACACCGCAGGATTAGTAGCATTGTCAGTGACCGAGTACACTACGGGCCAGAGACAGTTAGTTGGGATGATGGCGCGACTTACGATTCAGCCAAGTGTGCGTGAGTCAGATTCGGATTGCGACAGGACCGTGCAGACTCTAGCAGATTGCTACACGCATGTATCCTGGTTTCGGAAGCTGGAAGGAACACCACCTCTGGTGGAATTGTCCTGCAACAGCAGATATCAGACCACGATTGAGTGGCACCGATTCGAAGCACTATGGCCGACCATGCAGATCCCCAGTGTGTTGGGTGCAGGGCAGTGAACCAGTGGTAGTTGGGCCAGAAATGATCCAGCAGACACAAGAGGTGGTAATGAGGATTAGAAGAAGAATGAGGTCAGCTCAAGATAGACAACAGAGTTACGCAGATCAGCGCAGACGTGAGGTTCATTTCGCATTAGGAGATCACGTTCTCCTGAAGGTCTCTCCGACTAAGGGAAACACGAGATTCGGGACGCGAGGGAAACTCAGTCCGCGCTATATTGGACCCTTTGACGTGATTGAGCGCATTGGACCAGTGGCATATAGGCTAGCATTGCCTCCTCACCTATCAGCTGTGCATGACGTCTTCCACGTGTCAATGTTGAAGAAGTATCACCCTGACAACTCTCATGTTGTCAGCTTCAAAGAGGTAGAGCTGCAACCGGACCTGACGTACCCAGAAGATGCAGTCCAAATCGTGGACCGAAGAGTGAAGATTCTCCGAAGAAAAGAAGTTCCCCTAGTACGAGTGCAATGGACCCGACGAGGAGTTGAAGAAGCTACGTGGGAACGAGAAGATGAGATGAGGAAGCGATACCCGGAGTTGTTCGAGCAACCAGCTTCACAACCAGGTACTACGCCAACACTGTACATTTAGATGAGGAACATGGTTGAAACTTCCTTGGTTAAAATTTCGAGGACGAAATTTTTCTAAGGAGGGAAGGTTGTAAAACCCGTGACTCGAGTCAGAGTTTTACGGGAGTGAACCAGTCGGTTCAACCGTCGGTTCGAGTCGAGTCAGCTTCATGGACCGCGAGCTGAGTTGAGGCCAGCTGTGAGTTATGAGCGATGAGGGTCATGTATGCTCAAGTGTACGATGATAACGTCTAAAAGATGATGAAAAATGGGTTATCAAGTATATGGAGGTATGCAGTATTGATTGTTATTTTTATTTGATCGTAGAATAGTTTTAGGTCGAATGACGAATTAGGACGCGATATAGGATGATATTTGGGTGGGTTATTAGTTATAGAACATATCATTTGGATGTTGTTGTGTTCGTTTGATTTTATGGGATTTTTCCCAATTTTTTTGGATTTTTTTAGGATTTATTACGAGACTAGTTATTATTATTGACTCGAGTAGGAGTCGAGTCAAGTTTAATTTACAAAAATGCCATCGCACGCCCCTTCATCTTCCCTGACCGACTTTTCTTCTCCCAAACCCTAGCCGCCGCTGACCTTGCCGCTGACGCGCCGCACTGCCGCCGATCAACGCCGCCCGCCCCGCCGTGCCGTCGCCGTGCCGCCCCGACCGACCCCGGCCACCGATCGCCTGCCGGCGCGCCGCCGCGATGCCACGAAGCCGCCTCGGCCGTCGCCACTCCGAGCCGGATTCCGCCGTCGTCGGGCCGTCACCGCCGCTGTGACCACCAGTCTCACCCTCTCGCCATCGCCGACGTTTCCCCCATCATCCCGACCACCGTCGAGGCCGGCCGTAGCCCCGATCGGAGCACGCCGCCGCCGCCGCCCATTTTTGACGCCGCCGCCGACAGCCATCGCCGCCCTGGCTACCTTGTTTGACACCACCATCGGACCAAGCTCATCGAGCTGGTGCCGATAGACCCTCTGATTGCCCCGTCCAGAATCATCGCCGGAAAACTGCTGGAAACCGCCGACACCGCGAAAACTGCCGGAACCGCCGGAAAATTGGATTCGTGGGAAATTTGCCGGATCATCCGCCGAACGCACCCGGTCCAATCTGATCGAACTTTGGACGCCGCTAGGTGCCGAATTCGAGTTTCGAGCCACGAAACAGAAACTCTAGCCGTCGCCGATTTTC
>JAURVB010004729.1:0-20247 GCA_033002965.1 Piper betle
GAAAATTACCCAATTTTCACAACAGTACCTGCATCTTTTGTTCCACTTCTGGAGCTTAAGACTCTTTAGAATAATTGAGGGAAAGACATGACCTTGAACTATTATCTTGTAATGTAGAAGTTACATATCACGTTAGTTAGGTTGCATATCACGCTAGTTTTCCTATATCCAGGTGCTTGTGGGTGGTCATTTTCACTCTATGTAGAAGTTATATATTTTGAATCAAGATATTCATTTATCTTTTTGAACCTACTTATTTTACGTGTATTATCACACTTCCCTTTGACTTTTCCCAAATTGAGCACACTCTCGATCATGAATGGAAGTTGTACTTTTTTTCTTTTTTTTAATAGATAAGCAGGCTACTACTTTTATTTACTAAAGCTATTTCTATTTTGCATTCCATAACTATGCATGTTCATTTTTCTACAGGTGACCAATTGCCATTGTCCGAATTTTGCATGACCAGTGTGGAAGAATGGGATGCATTTAGAAACATTGACATGAATACTGAGGTTGATTCTTGCATATAATGCTGTTCTTGATGTATATCCATTTTTGTTCATATATAGCTTTTCTTGGTGAAAGATATGCTGCACGGTGTGCAGTGCAGCTAGAATGTTGATATAATTTATGGCTATTGTGGAATAGGGGAATAGAATCCATTAAATCAATTATTTTGTGCTCAGTGTATAATGTTGATCAGTGCAATCATAGCTTTTTGGATTTATGTATATAAATATATTAGTTGTAAAAGGTTGATAGAAGATTAATGCTGTAGCCTGTAGTAAGGGAATTCTTCAAGTTATGTGTTTTCGTGGTTGACTCATAACCTTTGTAATTATCAAGCGTGCTGTTTGACATAGAATAATATGTCAATATCAATTTACATACACTTTCTATTTGTGACTTGAGCTGAGTGCTTTATTTGTCAATTATTTGTTGCCATAAGATATCATTTCTCTCATTTGTGGTTCCATGTCAGATACTAGTGACAGAAAGCATGTTATTTGTGAATCAAAATAATAACTTATTTTAAAGTTAGCTGTGTGGGAAGTGATGGGAATACCAAAATGATTAATTTATCCTCTGGTTCATTTAGGCTACTTTGTTGAAGGCCTTGGCTAAGTCATCTATTAAAAGAAAAGATCAGAGTGATGCAGACAAGATGTCTGCCCTAAATGCATGGCATAGAGTAGATTGTAAAACCAGGGAGGCTCTCAAGCGCAGTTTTCTCTCACATCTTGTTGAGGGTTTTGAGGTATTTGATTGTCACAATAATCGGATTATTAGGATCCTGCTGTTTTTGATGTGTTAGTTTTACTTTGTCATATGTTATAACAAATCAATTTTACATGCTATGAGATATTGTCTTGTTCTGTTAGGACTGCATACGTGGTTTTGTTAAGGATAGCGATAATGGAGATGTCCTCATAATGCACGTTCAGGACCCATTTCACCGGTTGTTGTTACATGGCATTTGTGAGGTACAACTTTTGTTGCTAGAAATAGAGTTTTGTCGTTAGAAATAGAGGTATACATGCAGGCAAATTTAATTTGTGGCTCAGTTCTAGTTGCATCTTTTAAAACCAATTAACTTGATTGAGGTTAAGAAAACTGCTGATGCTAACTAAGAGTGCAAAATTACGTTTGCAAACTTGGTGTTGAAATGCCTAATCAGTTCAATGGAAACAATTATCTTTTTGATATTCTTTGAGGTATAGTTTTTACAAAGTAATGGAGATATGGTAAATCGGTTGATGATTATTGGTCTCATGTTCGCAGTTTTACAATCTACTTTCAGTCACATTTACGAGTTCAAAGGATGCAAAAGTGTTGAAGATGACAAAAATATCTAAGAAAAAATCAGGTTGCCGCGAAGTACCAAATATGACTCTGACCGAGTTTCTGAAAGCAGCAAAAAATGAGTAGTGACTGCATGATTCCACAAATAGCCTTCTGTTGTACAATGCAATTTAACAAATTGTTTGTGATGTGGATTGATTGGTGCAATAAGCTTTGACATCCTCCCCCTTGTCGAAGGTGTTAAATATTCGTAATTCAATTTCCATGTAAATCCTTTTTTCTTTTTTCTTTCTTATTCTTTCGGCTGTGCGTACTAGTGGTATCAGAACTTGGGATGTGGCGCGCAGTTCACCGAAGCCATCTACTTGACTACTTCTCAGATTTTTCGTTTTTTATTTGCTTTGTTTTTATAAATGTGGAGAATGGAGCTCGAGCTACTCGTCCACCTGCTCAACGGGAGAGTGCTACCGGGCAGTCATCTCGGAATGGGTTGGACGGGGTAGGCGCCGCTTGGGGGCGTTCAATAGGGTTGATGACCGAGGCGAAGCGGCTAGCAAGATGGGAAGGAGCTTCGTAAGTCTGGAGATATAGAAGGCCTACCAATTTGGCTGTAAGGCAAATTGTCCTCCTCTTCGTTACATCACCTTTTTTATCCCTTGGATTCTTTGTTATTTTTGGGTCTTGATATGTAAAAACCGGAATGAGTAACTAAATCGGATTTTTTAATTTTAAATTTAACTAGTTCAAATTCATTTAAGACTAATGTATGGCAAATTTTAATTCGAGAAAACTACTAACATTGTATGTATATATAATTAATAAAATTGTACGAAAATTAGTTTATCGGAGATATTAAAATTAAAATCAAATCTAATATTGAAATAATTTTTTAAATTATACTTGATTATAAAATAAAGTATTCTTAAATAAGACTTTAGTACTAAATATCATAAATAGAATAATAACATAAATTATAAGAAAAATGCAATTTAAATTCTCTTATATTTTACATATATTTATTTATTATAATTATCAAATATTAAAATATACAAAATCTGGTAACAGTGGTGATTTGTGAATCATTTAAGAATTAGTCAAACTCTATTTAAATCGAGCAATTTAAAGATTGATTCTAGTTGCTTAATCTTTTTTCACTCAAATTGTAACGGATTCAAGTTAAATCGACTAAATCAGTCTGGTTCAAACCAATTCTCGCAACAATGTCAAGCGCAAATATTTGATCCTTCTTCATCCTGGGAGCAAGAAGTAGATGCCACAACAATTACACCAACTCAAACGAGACGAGTCTGACCATAAGGTGGTTTGCAAGTTCTACATTTCAATAGATGGCCTTTCTCTATTTTAATTGATCAACACCGATGAGCAAAATACTATTAATTTGCTGTGCAGAAAAGTAATTCATTCAAGCAAAATGAAAGCTTATAGGGTCTTATAACACTAACGCATGTATAAGGAGGAACAGCTTATAGCAAATTGCAGGGAACAGGAAAAGGAGGGGCCAGATCGGAGCCGCTCATAACACTAGTTTAACGGACACGGCGCACTCTCTCTTCTTGCCCCAACCCCAGAGATTTCTGGGCGTTAGATATTCCCTCCGGATCTGCACAGGATATTATCATACGTATAAAACACTTCATAGTCAAAACTGGAATTGATTGCCGAAGAGTTGAGAGAAAAATTACCAAAAAACTGCGTGAAAATTCGAGTGAAGAAACTCAAATTGCGGGATGCATAATACGCCATTCCAGGAGGCAGAGGCTTGACTATAGTGTCAATGCTAAAAACACGTCTAAGAAACTGTATAAGAAGATACAAAGCAACACATCACGAAAATAAGATCGAAAGCAACAATAAGTGGTTAAAAATGCTTAAATGAACTGGATAAGAAGATTCCACTGACTCAATGTTAATCAATGCGAAAATCTCTCTCTGCTTTTTTTGGTGCCCTTTCAGGTATAATTTGAACTACTTTATGTGATCAACAACATTATATAAAGGATACAAAAAACAGCATTACAAACATTGGGAGTAACAAATAGTTCAGTAGATGGTTGTGAAGGGAGGGTAAAGGAAGGTCAGAAAGGTTAATGTTGGCAAGAAAAGATACGGGAATGTGTGTCAAGTATTGATGATGGGTACCGAGGAAAAATCAACAAAAATCAGAATGACTAGCATATATTCATATATATAAAACAATAAGCCAATGAATAGAATTCTTTAATAAGCTCAAGATGAATGCTTCAAAGCATAAATAGAATTCTTTAATAGGCATACATAAGCAAACTTCTCACATGTAGGGTTGCTCATCGGGTGAGTTAATCCGAGTTTTGCTTGGCTCAAGCTGGGCTCTCCTTTGATTTCAAATATTAGTTCAGTTAAAAAGCATTCGAGTTGAGTCGAGTTTCAGCTATTTTTATTCGTATATATTGATGTTATTGTTTCGTATAATTCATACTAAAATTTAATTTTTAATTAAAATATCACAAGTTTGACATAATTATGTATAAAAAATAATTTAATTATGCATAAATTTATTTAATTTGTTATCATATAATGATATTTAATAATTTGGTTATATTTATATAATGAAATTTAAGATAAATATGATAAAAAATCTTATTCCTTATTCCGAGGTTGTGCAAGTAAAAACTTGGGCCCGGCTCATTTAATGTCAAGTTAAGCTACGAGTCGAATATCGAGTTTAATCGAGCTCTGAAGGGCCCTACTCACCGGCAACAATGACAAAGACTAGCTCATTGAATTCTTCATCATCTAAATCTCCATGAAAGAATGCATTTTTAATATCCATTGAAAGAGAGACCGTTGCAAATTAACACTCAAGGGCAGAGAAAAATGACAAATTTCAACTTATCAACCGGATAAAATGTTTCATGGAAATTTCACACGAAGCATGAAATTAGATGAACTCTTTAGCACTCAGTTGATCCATATGGGATTGATTTAGATGGATCATGGATGGTGACAACTAATTTTCTTGTAATAAATAAGCGAACATGATATAATTTTTGTAGGAACTAAAAGATACTGCCAGAAACATGCTCTGGCTATACCAGTTAATCATTGTATTAGCACTTGTCAAATTGCTCATTAGGGATGATTTGGTGTTCTTGCTTCTTTTTTCTTCTCCTGATCTTAGAGAGTCGTTTGTGCAAAGTAACCTAAATAAAGATTTAGTGTCCAAAGACATATTTATGTTTGTCAAATTTTGGAAGATCTCATAATTTGTGCATGCCAACCATGCATCAATGTGGTTTTTCCTTCTCATTCCAAAAATTTATACAAGTGAAATTTCTTCATAAGATTCAGTAACATAAAAATAAAAGGCAGAGCTGTTCGTAGCTTGAATAAGCTCGATTAAGGCTTGATGTTTGACTCAATACAAACTCGACCCAAAATTCCATGCAAAACAAATGAACTAATAAAGAAGCGAGCTTGGGCTTATGAATGCTTGACTCGCATGACTCAGAGCTCAATACTTTGCATTAGAACTAGATTTTAAACATTTATATTATATCCTTTTGTATTAACTACAATAATATAATAAAAGAGATGGACTAAAGACAATTTTAAATAATAATATAAAATTTTAATGGAATATTATCTTATTTATAAGCAATATTATGCCAACTTGAGATATCTTAGTTCTTAAAACAAACTTGTATTATTAGTTATACTAAATAGGCACATGTGATTATAAATTAACTCAAGCACCTATCAGCTCAAGCGCCAATTAGTTCAACTTGAACTCAAGCAATAAACCCGATTACTAAAACTAAAAACGACGATGACATTTTCTAAACACACACGGATTGGTATTATGGAAATAGAAAATGCAGGATAAGAAAACTAACAAGGCTGTGGACCAAGCAGACCCGAATTGCCTGCAGCAATGGTAGTGTCAGTGACACACTTTGAAACTTGGGCATAAGTTGGATTCCCCAATTTATGATATACATCAATCAACACTAAGATTAAATTGCATGCATAATACATTGAAAACGGTATAAATCAACCCGCACAAGTAAAAAAATACAAAACTTGGCCAAATCAATACTTTTTCACATGAAAGTGAAACTAAAAAAAGAGAAAATAAAAGAAATCAAGGTATAACCTGAGCGTTTCTCCGGAAGCTGTATCTGAGTTCGGGGTCAATTTCGGTGATGGATTCACCAGGCTTGGACTTGGAACCCACAGACTTTTCTTTCCGGGGACAAGCATGGTCGGGGTGGAGCCGGGCTGGTTGGTGACCTTGAGATTGGCCCCTTCGAACGGTTGGGCTTCCTCCTCGCCCCTCCAAGGCGCCGACGACAGCAGCTCCTTCTTCATCTGACCCTCGCCGGAGAAAAATAGAAGGTGGGGACTTTCTCGGATGAACCGACGGCAGCCAAGGAAACGAGAGGCGAGGCTTCGCGTTTTTCTGGATGGGCCGTCTGGGTCGCTGAGTTTCGGGACTCGTGAGTAAGAAACAATCATATTTATTATTATTATTATTATGTATGTATGTATGTATTATTATTATTATTATTATTATTATTATCGATTAGTTATTTCACATTAAAAAATTTTCCACTCGTCTGTCTTGGCCATCTAATTATAAGATTGATTTAGACCCGCTTCTTTTAAAGTGTGATCTTAGTCGTCATTGTAATCGGACGGTCCAAATTAATTTTTTTTATATTTGAGCCATTCTGGACGACTTAACATTAAGGAGGCGTAAAAAAATTTTCTATACCTGGCGCGAAATAACTTTCCTATTATTATTATACACTTGTATCACAAATGAACGAAATTTCAACAATAAATTCTTACTTATCATAATAATCCATCTAATTAATACATATGAACTAGTTGGAGCCGATAAGAGGAATGCTTAAACTCCAACAAATAATATACATTTAAAGTAATGATATATACTAATGAAATGTTTTATTTTCAGATGACAAATGTAAAAATAAACTAATCAAGAGTAGCCAATGAGTTATTGGTAAATCGGCATCCATTAAATACCTTTCATTACAATTTTAAATTTTTAGTAATTAATGAGAGTTATCATTTATACATCTCTATTTATTTATTAAATTTTATAATTAATATAATTATAATACCTTATAACTAATTATTTTCTAACTATCCACATAGGGTTCTCAGCTAATACATATATCATAGAATTACCTATTGCATAAAAATTTGAAGGCTTAAATTAATATAGAGATGAGCAATAATATATTTATGATATCATAGAATTTATTATTTGTTAGTTAAATAAAAAAACTTTAGGAGTCGTAAAAAATATATAAAAATAAAATAAAATAAAATTGTGAGGAGACCGCAAATAAAAAATTACCAAATTTGAGCTTTTTCTTTTTTTTAAAAAAAGAAAAAAACAAATTGGCGGGATTTCCTCGTTCCCGCACTGTGGGATCCAGTGGTGCCCAGTCATCGGCGATGGAGGCAGACAAATGGCTACTCGATGGGCTCAAGTGTCGTCTTTTCCTGCTCGGTCATTCCCGCGGGCAAGCCGCCGCCGTTCTTCTCTCAACCACATTTTCCTTTCCTTCTTTATTTATTTGCGGTGAATAATGTTGAGACCAGCCGGTTGGGTTTGATCGGATGATTTTGGTGATGGGGAATTTAGTTCTGTTTTAGATGGTTAATGCCGTTTGGGGTGTTATGTACGGTAATTAGTTTCAATTTAATTTGGAACGAAAACACGTTGGTTCCATTCTATTTTGATTTGAGTTTGCCTTTATTCATTTTGATTTTTTTTTGCTTTTTGTCATACTCAAAATCTCTGCATACTTGATATCTCTACATAAGAAAACAGTTGTTTGTTATGGAATAGGTGAATCAGCTGTAATACACCGTTAGCGGAACACATCATTTTAACAATTTGACACCTACTTTGTTCACCCAAATAAATTCGGAGTTTACAAATGGCAATATGTATAATACAAGTCATACCTAATCTGGACTGTGATACTGGTACGCTTAGGTTTTTAGTAATGTACACCTAATGTGCTCGATTGGGAAATAGGGTGGAAAAGGGTAATTTTATGTTTATGATGCAAGGTGGTTCCATGGTCACGTAGTAAGAGGAATCATTTAGACTCATACTGTGGAGGTTTAGTAGCCACTGGTAAACATTTTATTTTCACGAGTTCATAAGATGATGAAAATTAAAAACTGACAACTTGAACTTTATAATAATTCATAAACTTTTTCATGTGGTTGCAGAATCATCATCAAGGATAAAAAGCGCAGCGACAAGAGGAATTTGTTATTTTTCCAGTAAAAGTATAGCTGGGAATCAGATGTCTATTGTGAATATTATTTGATTGATGTTTATCTTCATATGCGTACTTGTATGGGATAAAATAAGATTAACTCTATTCTATAGACAGGCGAATTTCAGTATGTTAACATTTAACAATCACAACTATTGCTTGGACATTTTAAAAAATTTCTATGTTCACATTTTATCATCTGTTAGTGGAGTGCACTTGTTTCTTTCCAGCAAACCGGTTACATAAAATCTTCTCATTTAATTTGACGAATTTATTGGTCATGTGTTTCACTTTCTTGAAGGACTTTGGGTACAATTTCGTGAACTAGATAGAGTTATGCGAATGATTACATGTGTGAGGAAGGAGGATGGCTTGTAACAGGAAAAGCCTTTGTAATTCGCATAGTCAATGATGAAAATTGAAATGTTATAGGAGGGGTGAGGAAAGCCAAAACTTTGACTTCATGGATGTGTGGAAAAGGCGTTTGGAAGTGACACATACCATAGTGGAGAATTCAAATCCTTAGTTATCTGCGTTTGAGTGTTTGATGATATGCAAAGGTATAAGTGTAGCCCTTCGAAAATACAATGGCCGAAAGGCTAAAGCCATACAATAGGAAACAGTTTATTTTTGCTCCTTGATTTATGCTTCGTTTTTCTTTTTTAGTTTTGTATCCAGGAAACATTTTACTTCCTTGCTGTGAAACTTTGATGGAAGCATTCCAGCGTGAGCTCTGAGATGATAAGCTTGAATCAAACAAATGCTCTATTTGTCTCCAGCCACTTTAACAACTCAGAGATCAAGGTCCAAAAAGGTGATAACTAATTAGTTGGCTATATGCAGATAAAATGGTTAACTCCTGGCTTTTAAGACAGTGATTTTTGGACTTGTCATTGCTAGTGGTGTGTCCAGTTTTCAAATATGTAAAATGAAATAAAAGTTGAATTTCGTTGTCCACATTGCTGCAATGCGAATGTTACAGGCGAAAGAGTTGTTGACACCAGGTCTTTATTGGTTTTTTTATGGCTATTCTATATGCTTCTGTTTTTAGTTATATAATTGTTTTCATGTTCTTTGTTGTTTTTACTATTTTGAAGAGTTTTTCCCGTGGTCAGGAATCGATGTTTGCTCCTTATCTGCATTTCATTTTGTGGTCGCTGTGAATCGTTTTGCCAATCACAACCGATCAACTGTGGTGATAACATATCGACTACTGGATTTATTATACCTTGTATAAATTTTGTTGTAATGTGCTAATTATGACAACTCATTATTTCTGTTGGTTTTCTCATGCCTCTCTCCAATTTGCATTGCCTATGAATCTGATAAATTTGCCTCCAGGTTGTCACGATTTTTTCGTATTTTGGTATTATACATTGTTCCTATCAATCTTTGATTTTATCTTCAGTGATTTTGGGGGTTCTGCACAACGGTAAGGTGCTGATTCTATTATATAGATGATTTGTATATCCCTTGTTCTAGTATTCCAGGATCGTTTGTGTTGTAGCTTTTCAAAATCAAATCTAGACTCACATTTTTTGGTCTGCTCCTTGGATTGCCTTGTTTGATCCCCAGTTTTCATAAACAGTATTACTTATTTTACGGGATGTTTATTTAATCTGGTTAGCAGGTTTGGGTCGTTAAAACTTCCTAAATTCAGTTCCTGTAATTGTGGTGATTATGAATTGAGATAGCATCAAAATATCATGGAATAACACTAATCTTACTTCCCATTTCACTGTTCGTGGCATGCCTGATGAGACTGGTTTTCTGAAAGATAGGGTTCATAAATTTATTAATAAAAAGACGGGATTCACTTGACTGCTGTGATCTAATCTTTAAGATATTACAATCTATCATAGTCAGTGTCTCAATGAGCTTGAACATGGGCCATCACAAAATAAGTGAAATATTACTGCGGTTTAGTGTAGCCTATAGCAGAGTACCTTGATAAAGTTGAAGTATCCATCTCAGGAAGAGTTATAGAAACATAAATAATTAGCATCTGCTCGTGTAATTATGCTAGTTCACTTAATACTGTAAAAGCATAATTTGGTATATCTTTGCAGTTGCTGTAACTGGAAGGCTTGAAAACTTTGAGTAAATCTTTACCCCCATTTGCTCCCTGCTTGAGTGCTTGCTTTTTTTCTTTCTGCCGAACAATTTTAGAATTTGTTACTCGTTCACGTGAATTTACATTTATTTATGAACTGGTTTAGGAGTAAAGTCATCAAAAGTGCGTTAACAGGCACTTAGCAGAAACACCATTGATGCTCAACTTTTCCTTTTGCTTTTGGTTTAATCGTACACAGGCGTGTCTTGACTATCTTGAGCATTGTTCTCCCCTCTTTTCCCGCCTATAAAATCTGCATCAATCTGGGCTCACATGAATGATGAAAACATTCAATAAATCTGCCTTTCTCATAATTATCTCACGCATAGCATACACAGTTGTCAGGTGTGTCATCCAAGTTATGGTTCCTTCTTTAATCTGCTACGTTTTATTATCTGAACTTGAGAACAGAAATAGAGGTTGGCAAGTTTTTATTTTCATTTACTACTGTTTTCACAAGAAAAAAAGAAAAAAGTGATACTCTTCTTTCGCATTGCGGTCGAATAAACTGCGACTGATAAACATTAGTAACCAAGCCAAGCATGAAGAGAGGATAATCATGCTTTCTTTCCTTCTTTAAGGGACAAGAGACATCTGAACTGATCATGGCACTTGTTTGAAAAGAAGAGAAGGGTTCAAAAGCAAAGATAATACTTGATTTTTGTAATACTCGATAAAGGTGGCTTGCAAACCTGCTGGTTGCCACGGCTAAACAAACTTACTGCTTCCCCGCAAATAACAAGTGATCCGCTGTGGATGATTGGCGTGTCTATAATTCCTAGTCCGGAGCTTCCACTTGCTAAAATAATTTGAGTTCTTTACCCAAGACAATGGCTCTGAAAATTCCAAAATGTCGTTTCATGGTAGGCTTCCATCCACATCTCATTTGTGCTAGCACCCACGTTCTTGCCTATATCAAATTTTTACCCACAAGTTTTGCATTGTTATTATGAGTTATAATATCCTAAAATGTTATTATGAGTTATAATCTGCTGAAAGGTAAAACAACTAATATAGTTTGAAAAACAGCTAATATAATTGTTAAAAGGTCTTACATCTAATATAGTTGCAAGACCCATCATAATAAAAAAACCGCTATTCACAAAATACTCTTAATTAATAAAATTACTATTCATTAAATACCCTTAATAACAGTTCAAAAATTTCAACTGATTATTTTTCTTGGTATTATCCTAACCCTTTCTGCCTTGATACCCAACTTGGACTCTTGTTATGTGGTGCCCCATGGACAGCCAACTCCCTAAAAGGAGAAGTGGAAATTTCATTTCTTGTGGACACGAGCGTGGTCTTCTTAAGGGTGATCCAACCTTTGGTCCCGTCTTCATAATTTCTTGTATTATTAATCAAACAAATCAATTCACTGCAATCCAGCTAAGGAAACTCAATATTTCAAATCCAATGAACTTAGACCAGTGATCAACATCGTTTAAACGTGTCCCCCACATGGGTTCTTGTTAGATTGACTCCATGCCCTTGGTGTTTTTGCTTAAAGCCGGTAACAAATCACTAGATCTTCTTAGCATGCACCGCCAGGTGAAAACGAAATCCACCCCACATGGCAAGGGAGGGGAATCCACAAAAAGAACAAGAGTTACAAATATGCTAAAGCCCAGATGCCGACACTGTTAGAGTGGACTCTCCACCCACCACTGTACATAAGCCAAGGCTAAGGGCAGTGAGGAGGAGATACAGAGAGAGAAATAAGAGAAAGAAATAGCGCCAAGAAGGAGAAAGTTGAGGGAATGAATCCTAGAAGGTGGTGCAGATGAGAAGTTAGAACAAGAACATTGAATGATGGGGGGAGTGCAATGAAACTCCCAGTTGAGTCTTGAGAAGACGGGTTGGAGAAGAAGACATTAAGAGCATTAAATGTGAGTTGAGGCGAATTGGAAGAGGGTGGGGGAAGGCGCGCCCATTGTCCCTGACACAACTTCATTTCAGCCTCCTCGTCTTTTATACTAGTGCAAGTGATTCCCACTCCTTCTCAGGACTGCTCAGAAACCAAATGGACAAGTCTTTCTTTCCCTCCTGCCCAACTCCCTCGTTTGGCTCGCCTTCTTACCTTCTTACTTTCTTTGATTGCAGTCTCAATCTGCTTTCCCACCTGGTCTTCTTATTCGCAGACCTCTCCTATACGTAATATGTTATACTATCTGCATTTTACTTGAGACACTTCGACTCTTTTTCTCTCTACGCTACGCCATCTTACCCCGTCATGGAGTTCGAGTAATTGTGGCTTATATGTGTTACCATTGTCACGTGAATATTACATTCACAATTAATATTTATACTCATAAAATATAATTGATTTATTAATGAGGTGCTTTTTAATTTAATAAAACAAAAAATAGAAGATTTAACGCCTTAAATTTTACCCGTAAGAACGCATGCTGAACTAACAATTTTACTTGCTGGAGTATAATCTTCTTTGTCTAAATAGAACGAGGAATGTGGATTTTATTCTGTCATTTTCATTTTATTAAGCTAAAAATTTATATTTTTAAAAATAAATTTTACTTAAGTTTATTTATGGGGAAAAACCTTTCCCGTCGTTTTCGTCTGATTATAAAAAGATTAAAATAATAATAATTTTTTAATGAACCATTTACCAAGGATATTGTACTTAACTTTCACCACTAGTAAACAAATAATAATCCCCATAATTAGCATGAGTTAAAACATGAGGGGTGTATTACCACGTACCATTGAAGAGTTGTATATATTAGAGGAGAGATGATGCGTGTATTACTGAAGTTGCAAGTTAAGGCTCATGATTTTGTTACCAGAAAATGATGGAGGGGAGAGAAATGGTGTAAAGGAAGAGAAATGCTGAAATAGTAGCAGAGAAAAAGTAATAAATAAAGGGCCAAAGGGAGTGAGGCCAGAGCTGGTTGTGGCCTGCCCATTACTGCCCTCTCTCTCCTCTCTCTCTCTCTCGCTCTCTGAAAGCCTTACCAGGATTGCTACCTTACCTGAAACGAACATAGGAGAATGGTGGGAAGCAGGTGCAGGAGCATTCCCCAGCCTACCCACCACCTACAAATCCCTTCGCATTATATAGTTTTCTCAAGCTGTGAAGTGTGAAGCTCCCTTGTTAATATACACCCCCCTCTGTTTCAACAAATTCTCTATCTTTTCTCTTTGTGTTGAGAAGGAAGAAAACCCGTCTGGAAGAGAGTTCTGTCCAAGACTTGTCGCCTTCTTCCTTGTGCTGTTGTTTGTCTCCTAGATCTCCCACTTTCTCTTAGTTTGTCCTATGGATAAGTTGATGAAAGCGGGTAAGGATGAGGATGTCAAGTTCTTAAAAATCCAGGTACTTGTTTTTTTTTTTTTTTTGGGAATCTTAGTAGGGGGAGGAGAATCATGTTTGATGTTTTTGATTGTTTGACATTTTTTTTCTTACTTGACCTCTTTGTGTCGTTTTCATGTTTGTTCTGATGGATTTCTCCCGCTTGCAGACTTTTGTACTCAGGGTTAACATTCACTGTGATGGGTGCAAGCAAAAGTAAAAAAATTGTTGCAAAAGATTGAGGGTACGTTCCTTCCTCAATTTGTATCTTGCCGTCGACGTCCTTTCAATTAATTACTTTCGTCATTTTGCTGCTTGTGATATGTCATTTCATTCTTCAATACCTTGGTTTTCACTCTCTATTTATTTTGCACTTTTTTTAAAAAAACATAGCTTGTAGAGATAAAGCCTCTAAAGCCTGCAAAAATATTCGATTTGGACATTTCTTCGACTTTTTTCTATGACATGCTCGGTCATTTTTCTCGCTTTTATATTCATCTAATACCTTAGTTTAACCAAATGTTCCTATTGTTGGTAAAAGTAGTATGTATCCTGTATGTACTTAATATTTATGCGGCAATATTTATGATTTTCACTCTGTACTCTCTGAACTTTTTGCATCTAGAATTTGCAGGAGGAATCCTTGTTTTTTTTCCTCAGAGATGATTCAATGATATGTTTTATTTTGGTGATTGCATCTATAGGTGTGTACACCACTTCCATTGATGCAGAGCATGGGAAGGTGACGGTTTCAGGGAACGTTGATCCTGCCACCCTTATAAAAAAGCTTGCAAAATCAGGAAAGTATGCAGAGCTATGGTCTACCCCCAAGGGGGGTAACAATAACCAGCTCAACAACCAATTCCAGAAGATGCAGATTGACAACAAAGGCCAAAAAGATGGGAAGGGGCAAAAGGCCGGGAAAGACCAGAAAGGAGCTCCGCAGCAGCAGCTGCCACAGTTCAAGGATCTCAAACTCCCATTTCAGGATCCGAAGTCGGTGAAGTTCAATTTGCCATATGATGATGAATTCAGTGACGAGCTAGATGAGTTCGATGATGAGGATGACGAGTTCGACGATGAATTCGACGACGACTATGATGACGACGAGGAGTTGATGAAGGCCCAGGCCTACAAGGACTTCAAGATGAAGCCTGGTCCTATTCCCGGCCAGGGCCTGCCTCTCATGAATGTTGCTCTGGCCATGAATGATAAGAAGGGAGGGGGCGGTGGTAATGGCGGCAGCAACAAGAATGCTCCTAATAATAAAGGTAATAACGACGGGAAAAACAACGATGGAGGCAAAAAAGGTGGTGGTGGTGGAAACAATGGAGGAGGGAATCCAAACCAAAAACAGCAGAATCAAGGTGGCGGCGGCAAGAATGGCGGTAAAAATGGAAGCGGGGACAACAAGAACCCTTCCAACAATGGTGGTGGTGGGGGTGGGGTGGCAACAACAATAACCAAGGTGGAGGGGCCAAGAAGGGCAATGGTGGTGGTGGTAACTTAGGTGGGATGGATATGAAAGCTGGTCTAGGAGCCATGGCCGGCCAAATGGGCAATCTCCAAATGCCACCAGCGGGTAACGTGCCGGCAGTCCATGGCCTGCCAATGAACTACCAGGCTGCAGCCATGACGCAGAATGGTGTACAGCAAACCTGATAAAACCAGCTTCGGCTAAGATGCAGCCATGCTCCTTTGATATGAGAACAAATGTGCCATCATGCAGACAGTAAGCCGATTAGGCTACAATAGCGCATGAGTTGTCGATTATTATGTCACGAAGGTATACATATGATTTATTTTTGACGAGTTGGTTACTATCTAGTAGTTTCCATTGGGATTTCTGAGTGTCTCGTTGTGTACATCTTGGGGATTTTGGACTATCGGATTGACCTTGTGCCCGACTTGATCCAGAATCTAGAATCTCGTTACCGTAACTGAGTTCAGGGTTTGCAGGTCGCTGACCTTTGCCTCGATTCCCACCTATGGGGTCCAATTGAGGACCGGATCGATTTCCAACTTTGAACGGTCATGATGCAACTTCTCGTCACATGGTATGGATACATATGCCAATATGTGCACCCATGGGTCATAGAGTTGTCGGAACAACCAGGTTCATGCGGCGTTGTTGAGATAAAGGGCATCACGGTAGCCTAGCCACTCGACGTTGTCGAAGAATTTTCCGCATGATTTTGAAGGATTTCCGCTGAACCGCGACCGCTGACTCCCCGTATAGAACTACGACCCTCCTCCGGCGGTGGATCGGTGCGGCTATGACTGTCTGCGCTGGCTATCCATACTGTCTACATGTGCCGTGGCGTCATCGCAATGCACTGCGTGTGTGTTTTTTGCGGTCGGTTTTCACAGCCACACGCCTTTCGGGTCGTTTTTGTTACGGCATCGTCTCTGGGGAGCGGAGACTTCTGCTGATAGCTTCCTTCACTCGAGATCTTCCGTTGGTTGCGCAACACTGGCAGCCGGGCTGTTTGCACGAGGGTTTGTTGTCAATTCTGATTGTTACTGAATCAAGTTGATGAGGGTTCAACCCTTCTTGCCTTGGTTCATATATGATATATTGTTGGTTGTACGACATGTAGCACTCGCTTTAGGGTGTTCGATGCAAGCTGGTTTAAGGATGACGCTTCACCGACTTTTTAATTTCGGTCCGATTGTCATGGGTATGTAGTTAAGGTTGGGACGTGTCCCTCCGCAGTCTTTGTGTGCTGTCGTGTGTTTGATAGCTATATACGATTAAATTGGACCTGTAGTGCAATTCTCTTAAGTTTGGGGTTTAAGATAACCCAATTTATACCTCCTTAGCTTAACCTACCCATACATCTATGGGTGTAACACCCCAAATCCGGTTCACGCTCGTGAACCAAACCGGCATGTTACAGGCCCCGGTTAGGTCGGCTAACCTGAACCTAACTCATGTGGATCCAATCTCGGCGTCTTAAGATGAAGATACGATCCATCATGAATGAATAAATATACAAAATCCTAACATGGTACTACATGAATGACAAGCACTTCAAAATACACACCACTACAGTTACGATCAAATTCTGAAATCAAAACAGACCGGGTCTCCCTAAAAATGCAATTAGGGTCCACCCTGTCAAAATAATATATATACAAATATATCACATATATACGTATAGCAACGATAGCATTCACACATACTTCTAATCTATTATATTCATCATTCTCTGAACTTTGGGTCCTAACCCCACTTTTGCTGCGCTACTCTGACCATTTCATTTCATGTCATTGTCATGCATCAAACATTTAATCATGTCATTCACAATATAATAACATAATAATGCAATATTAAACATTCAGAAATCTAACATGTGTGTGTGCACAAGACCTCATTGCTCCTCCGTCCAAGCTGGCGCATCCATCTCGTGCTTATCACCTACATATATATAAGAAAAACGTCAGTAACAAGCGTTACTGGTCCGGAAAATAAAATAACTATAACAAACTGGCTATGAGAGCAAACTCTCATCTGAAAGCAAACATATACTTCCTCAAGAACACTCTGAAGGGCACTACTGAGGAGCCACTGGGCTGCAGACCCGGTAGCATCCCGAACTTACTGCTGCTGGTACTGTGCTACTCTCAGCACTTCTTTTTCAGTACTTCTCGTGAAACTTTATCCTAAGCCCTCTCCTTACCTCCATATTTCTCCTGGCCTTGAGCACGAAGGCCGAGTACTCTCAGGCAGTCGCCTTTAGTACCCTTTGAACCACAAGTCCGGACATGCGCTGTACTAAACAGTACCCGTAAACCTCCACGTTCTCCGGGTGTGAGGAACTCAAACGCGGAGTTGTCAGGATCCCTCGGGAATGGAACAGTCCGCTGGCACTAATCCAGAGCCCGCTTTGACTGTCACGGCATCCTCTGCATGGTACGTGCAGTCGGTTTCTCCATCTCTCGTCTCACTGAAAACTCGATAAAACTATATATATAGGCCTGGGAAGGGATTCATATAATAGGCCCGAAGGCAACTTGTGGTGGATCTTGTTTTCGAAATCATCCTCGAGGGATCTCATCCTCGAGGGGTTATTAATCCGGAAATATTCGATTAAATGGCCCGAGTTAAGTGGGATCCGATAAAACGCCACTTAACCCGTCCTGCAATAATAAAATAAACATACAATGGAAGAGCGTAAAACAAGACGAGTCCTAAACGGACCTGGTAGAAGCTCCAAGCGTGTCATCGCGCCTAGGCGGCGAGCTCCTACTCCGTGTACACATCAAGACTAGCTCTTCTGTGTCAGCTGGCTGCAAATAATGCGTCAACTGGTGATTCGATCAAACACGTCAATCACAACGTCAATACAACAATCGTCGATATGTCAAATAATTATGAAGAAATAATTCTAACTCTGTTCATGCCAGTTTGTCGTGTTATTCTGGTGTGTTAATGGATAACATCGTGTTTCAATGGATCATCTATGATTCGTCTCATTCAAATCATACGATCATCGCCTTTGCTCTAATTGAACATTATCGTCGTGACGACTTGTAATTTCGTTACGTGGTTAAGCGTTAATCATGACAATTAATTAATTCTAGCATGCTTGTGTAACAATCGTCGTCGAATTTTAAATAAATCGATGGGAGTGATTATGCTCACTGATGCGTCGAGCGATCGGCGACGACGGAGATGCGTCGCGCATCTCGGGCTCGGGTCGGCGCTCATCGGCGTCCGAGCTCGATCGAGCTCACGGGTGAGCCGCGGAAAAATCGGGTGGATTACGAGCGGTCCCGAAAGTCCGACCTCTCGGCGGTTTCCGGCAGCTCTTAGCGGTTTTCCGGCGACTCGGGTGGTTTCCGGCGACAATCGCGGGTCGGCGTCTACTTGCTGGGATAGGGGGTCGTGTTGGGTACCACTGGAACCGGCTCGGCGTGCCCGACTCATCTGTGACCTCAGCGTGGCCAATGGAGGCAGCGGCTCGCGGAAGCGAGCGAAAGCAGGGCGGCGGCGTTGGGTCGCTGAATCCCGGCCGGAACCACTGGGCGGACGGTGCCCTCCGTTCCGGTCGGGGAGGGTCGACTGGAGTGGTCGGTGCGTGCTGAGGCGGCTCACTGGTATTGACAGCGGCGGGCGGTCGGCCAGCGGCGAGATCGGCGACGCGGCCGCATAACGTGCCCCGCGGCGCTAGCGCGAGCCGGTCCGCGCGTCGCGTAGCGGCCTGGTCAGCGGCCGGGGCTGGTCGGGGTGGCAACGGCGACGCCGTGGCGGGCCGGTCGGCGGCCGATCGGCGGCCGGGCGGCGCCGACGACGGCGGCGGCGACGGCACGCCGTAGCGCGAGCGGCAACATTCGGGGTCTGGCGTGGGAGAAAAATGTAACGAATCGTGGAGAAAAGGTTGGGTGGCGCAATCTTGTAATTGAGACTTGTCTCGGATGTTACGACAAGGTCCAGGGTATATTAACTAGAGTCGTGTTAAATCTCAAAAATTCATAAAAATGGGGAAAAGTCGGCATTAATCCAACAACGCGCGAGATCGTATTGATGTGTGGAGCTGTCCGGTCACAGACACAGGCGGCGACGCGTCTTTAGGCGTCAATGGCGACCTGATATGCAGTTATGGATCACATCTGTGTGGAAATAATGAAATAATGGCGCAATCGCGTATATTACATGATCGTTTGGTGACTCGTTAGTTCTGTTGTTGTTCATGACGTTGTCGTCATGTGTGTAGATGCGTGACCTCATGTCATACCAAATGGCGATGAAGCTCGTTGCGATGCGAAGCGATCCCAATTAAAAAAAATAATTAAATGAGCAGGTTAGAAACAACAAACCTAACACTAGAATGGTGGGTTTCTATTCCTCATATAATTGGATATAAATTTTAACTCAGGAAAGGTTAACTGAACTACTACCAAAACTGAATACACATAGTTGTGTCCTCTCTTGCCACGATAGTCATGTGAAATCCTCACAGACGTAGTGGTGCGACATGAGGTCGTTCTGATGATCTTGACCATCTCAAACGTGCAGTTCTATGCTTCTACATTATTAACGTTACGACGGTATCATTATCCTTCTCTTGTTCGGTCCCTACTGCTAACTCGGCGGAAAACCTAGATCACCCCTAAGGGCCTACTAGGTTGATTGACAAATACTGAGTATCATGGGTTCTAATCTGGGCTATGTCTGAGAACTTCATGGCAGGGTGGGAACCTGCACGCTGACGCCTACCCTTGTCCCTCTAATCCTCATCTAGGCGAGCAGTCCACCACCACATGTACTCGCGGGAGCTCTCTGATTCTCCCAGGTCCCTCTGATCCTCAAGGTCCTGCTGTGAGTCTCCTGCTAAGTGCGGTTGGATACCCTAATGGGCTACACAGCTCACTGTCGGCGGTCTAGATATAACTCTCCGGGTGTCCTGGTATAAGGGAACTGGGCCGCTCACGGGTCCTAGTTGACTCGGTCCTGAGTCGATATCTCACTACTGTTCTATATGAGAACAAGGATGGCTGCTATGATGATGCTAATGTATCACATGGCTCCGGTGGTATCTCTGCAACCCGTAGGTACAACTCGTGGCGGGATGGTCAGCGAGAACACTGTACATACCTGATGTCTCAGGGTAATGATAACGCGGCTGTAACATCTTCATCTGGTATGGGCAACGCTCTGATCAATATACTCATCTCAATCATCTGCG
>JAURVB010004730.1:0-15483 GCA_033002965.1 Piper betle
ATATCATCATAACCAACGATTAATGAAAATAAACAATCATTTTAAATAAATCAACACTGTCACAAGGAAAAGTTTTTCTCAATTCAATTTCAACCCGAGGAAACATGAACGAAAAGTTATTATCATCCCAACACATCCCATTCCACATACATCTAAAGAAAGGACCCTCAAAGTTCACCTCAAATCAATAAGCAAACAATTGGAAATCAATTATTTAATTTTATGGGATTTTATTGTATTTTATATTTGTATGCATGTATGTCGCAATATTGACTCGGTCGGGAGCGAGTCAAGTTTTAATTACAAAGCTACCCAAACCTATGTTTTTCCCGACCTTCCCATGTTTCTTCTCCTACCAACCGATTGCCCCACCACCCCTTCTTTCTTCTAGATTTATTTCATAATATTGACACGAGTCGGGAGCGAGTCAATTTTTAGTTACAAAAACTACCCCACACCTAAACTCACCTCCCGGGTGGGTAGACGGAGACGGTGGTTTCAGCGACCGGGCGGCGGGCAGCGGATTTCGGCCACTCCCCGGCCGTGCAGCAGTTGGTGTGCTGTGACGACCGACCTTCCGGCGGGACACAGACGGCAGCGGGAAATAGATGAAGCCTCTCGTCACCCCTGTTTTCTGGGTAATATGGGGCCGGTGACAACAACGCCGGAGTGGCAATGTGCGGCGAGGAAGCGGCCGTCGGAGCTGGTCGGAGGGGGAATAGGCAAGGTCGGCGAGGGCGGCGGGGCGGGGGTTGGGAGAGGGACTGATCATCGTGGAGGGAGATGGAGGCGGAGGCACGAAACAGAGGAACTGGCTCCCCCCTCTGGCCGTCGAAGGATAGCGGGCGGCCGATTTTGGGGAGCCCCCGACCGTGCAACGCTTGGATTGTGCGGCGGGGGACTGCGTACGGCGGACGGCTTTCGAACTAAGAGGATGGAGGGCCGGCAGCCGTCGGCCACCCCTCGGCTATGCACCGTGCGGCGCGGCGACCCAACGGCTGGAAACAGAGCAGCCGCCTCCCAACTGTGCAACGCTGGCTTGTGCGGCGGCGGACTGCGTGCAGCGGCGGACGGTGTGCGACGGCGGACGGCTTTCCAACTAAGAGGATGGAGGGCCGGCAGCCGTCGGCCACCCCTCTGCTGTGCACCGTACGGCGCAACGACCCAGCGGCTCGAAACAGGGCAGCCGCCCCAGACCGTGCAACACTTGGCTTGTGCGGCGGCGGACTGCGTGCGGCGGCGGACTGCGTGCAGCGGCGGACGGTGCGTGACGGCGGACGGCTTTCAGACTAAGAGGTTGGAGGGCCGGCAGCCGTCGGAGACCCCTCGGCTGTGCACCGTGCGGCGCGGCGACCCAATGTCTAGAAACAGAGCAGCCGCCCCCCGACCGTGCAAAGCTTGGCTTGTGCAGCGGCGGACGGTGCGCGACGGCGGACTTCTTTCCGACTAAGATGATGGAGGACCGGCAGCCGTCGGCCACCCCTCAGCTGTGCACCGTGCGGCGCGGCGACCCAACTGCCAGAAACAGAGCAGCCGCCACCGCTTCACCCCATTTCCTCCCGCTTCCTCTTCTCTCTGGCTGCCGGCGATTCGTGACGCAAGCCGACGGCTTTCCGACGAATGGAATGTCAGCTCGGCGGACGTCGGTGACCACTCGGCCGTGCAGCGTCCGGCGCGGCGACCCAACGGCCGGAAATTTGGATTTCGACCGCCTCCCGCTTCCTCTTCTCTGACCGTCGACGTTTCTTCAACCCAGCCCGATGGCAAGCCGATGTAGGGGATGGAGGGCCGGTGGCCGTCGGCGACCCCTCGGCCGTGCAGCGTCCGGCGCCGGCGCGGTGAGCTGCTGGCGGGAATGGCGGGAACAGCACCAGGGACTCCCCCGCTTCCCTGTTTTCGTTTATTTACTAGGTTTGATTGCAGCCGTTGGATTGAATCCAACGGCTGCAATCAAACTGCAGCACAGCCAAGTTAGCTGTGCTGCAGTACACCAACATTAAACCGATATATATATATATATATATATATATATATATATATATATATACATATATCATAGGTGGGCCCCACTAGGTCTACGTGGGCCCCACTAGGTCTACAAGTTATCAAACATTCGGATCGTGCCATGTGGCAAGATCAGAGCCGTCCATGTCAACCCTAGCTTTCACCCAAGTTATTTTTCAGTTACTTTACCTTATTTTCGGGGGATTTTCACTATTAGCGTTGCCACCAGTTTGGCCCACCACTGGCGAGTCTCCAGTCCGCCTCCGGCCATCGGACTAGTACCAATGTGATCGCCTTGCGGCCAGCTATCAATCCAGGCTCTACTCCGGTACCAATGCCGCCATAGTAGCAATCGGTAGGGTCTATGTCTTAGTCATTTTCCGCCACCGCCGCCGCTTTCAAGGCATTTTTCGGTGCCGGTGAGGCCAACCACCACAACAACTTCCCCTATCCAAAATATTTATTTTGAGACCACCTATGACCACCATCGTGGCCACGATCGCTAGCAACGGTGATTCCTCCTCTTTCTGGCCAATAGCCGGCCAGACCTTGCCAATCACCACCGCCATCACCTCTGCCTTGACGTCCTTTATTGATTGCGACTGGTGGCAGCCTCTACCTCTCTGATGTTGCTGATTTTCGGCAATGAGCACCACCAGCTCATTTGTCTACGTTCACGTCTGTTTGCCTGCATTTGCGTCTGCCAACCCGAGTCTTGTTCACCTGCTCGCCAACTCACCTACCTGTCCGCCAGTCCATGCTCGTGTCTGCCCAGCTGACCCAACCCACTATTCTAGTTAACCACCGAGTTAACTCGACCCGACTCGGTCTGGTTCACCCATTCGACTCGCTCTCGTTCCACTAGTTGACTCAGTTGCCCGTTTGCGGCCGTTTCTCATCTAGTTTCGGTAATTCGAGAACCTCGGTATTAGTTTAGATACATATTCACATGATTTAGTATGTTTAGATTTTATAATTATTTTTCTTTATTTATTATTTGTTTTATTTATTTATTTATTATTTATTCATTCATTCATTATTATTCACTTCTTGTTATTTATATATTTATTGATTATAATACTTATTTATGAGATTATTTATTGATATTAATGATATATTTACTTATTAATATTAATTTTATTCATGTTTACTAAATTATGTATTTATTTATTTATTTATTTATCTATTTGTTTGTTCGCATGTATGTTAATTATTTATTTATATTAATTATTTATTTTTGTATTAGATAGTTATCCTATTATTATAATTCATGATTAATTAATATTAACTATTTATTTATTTATTTATCGAATTATTATGTATTTATTTATTTAATTATTTATATGTTTACTAACACGAGATATGTGATGTTACTCGTGTTAGACGTGTATTACATAGCATAATTATATTATTATTTTATGATTAGAGAATTATTTATTTTTACGTATTTATTATTTATCTAATAATTCATGAGTGTATTTATTTATTTATTTATTAGTCATTTTTCCTATTTTGTCTTGATTTGTATGCAAGGTGTTTAGTTGTAAGTTTGTTTAGCACTGTCTTTTATTGTAATGTTATTGATGATGTGAGCGCACACTATGATCATGCATCATATAGAATTTTTAGTCTTTTACTTAGTAGTGGGTTTCGATGTAGGTTCCAGAGTCTAAGCTCGTCGAAGATGAGACGCCATACTTGGAGCTTGGTCCACAGGTCCATTTAGGACTCGCCCATGATTTATCACTCTATTATGTGTGATTTGATTTATTATTTACAGGATGGGTTAAGTGATATTTTATCGGATCCTACTTAACTCAAGTCATTTAGTCGAATAGTTTTTCGGGCTAATAACCCTTGAGGATGAAATCCCTCGAGTCTAATTTTGAAAACAATATTCAGGCCTTGAAGGTTAAGTATATATTGCCTTCAGGCCTATGATTTTAAATCCCTTCCCATGCTTATATATATATATATATATATATATAATTATATATATAATTTTATCAAATTTCAATGAGACGAGAGATGGTAAAAATTGACTTGCACATATAATGAGCGCTACTCACAGCGGGCTCTGGATTAGTGAGAGAGTTGTTTCATTCCTAAGGGATCCTAACAAATTCGCATTTTTAGTTGCTTACACCCTGAGAAATGTGAAGGTTTACAAATACTAGTTCAAATGGTACTGAAGGGGGTTACGTGAGAATATTCGGCCTTCGTGCTAAGGGATAGGATATGTATGGAGGACATGACATGGCTAAGGATATACTGGTAGTCCCAAGGGATCAGAAAAATGAGAAAATGCTGAGGGAGGCATCAACAAACTAGTCAAGCTTAGGATACTACGGGTCTACAGCCTAGTGGCTCCTCAGTAGATGCCCTTATAGAGAGTTTAGTGAAAGCATATAATAATTTTCTTTTTAAGTGACAGTCATCTCTCATTTGATAGTTTGGTATTTAGTTATTTTCCAGACCAGTGATATCCTTTACTAATGCTTTTTATATTGTATTATATTATATATATATATATATATATATATATATATATATATATGTCTTGTGTGCCCTTATAAAGAGTTTAGTGAAAGTATATAAAGTATATAATAGTTTTCTTTTAAGTGAGAGGTCATCTCTCACTTGACAGTTTGATATTTAGTTATTTTCTAGACCAGTGATATCCTTTACTAATGTTTTTTATATTATATTATATTATATTATATATATATATATATATATATATATGTCATATATTCCCGAGTCAGCTTTAGTAGGAAGACAAATAAACATTACACACACACTTAAACTCAACGCAATTATTTTCTTCATACTTTTATTTATATTTGATGTGTTTTCACGCATATTTAATAATATTTTTTTATTGTCGAAACATTAAAAGGGTTGCTTCAATCATATTATTGATCGAGTCTTATATATTAGTAACTTTATATATGACTCTCAACTAAATTGCAATATTTCTGATTCGGTTTTAACCGAAATCGAGGTGTTATACAACTAATTATTGGAAATCTTACATTGGTAATGAAGGGTTGTTTAAGAAAATGAAAGAATATCTAGAAATATGGAAGGAGTACATTAATTAAATATATTCAAGGTATAGTGTGGGTAGATTCACTCATCCAAAAATTTATAAGAAAGGAATACATGAAGGTTGTTTGATCACGCCTCCCCTCCTCTCTTCCTCGTCCTCTCATTTGTCTCCATCAGATCCATGCATGAAGCATAGGGAATAGATCCTAGGCCAGGTTAAGGGTGTCACAAAAAGAAGATATTAGGAGCTGGTTGGATTTGAGCATCTCACTAATATGATCAGGTTTGTTTATTCATTATTCAAGGAGTTTTAAGATCCCCTATTTTCACATTGATTAAATGATTTAATCAATGTTGTGAAAACTTTTTGAAAAATAATTATGTGTACTCATGTTATCAAGTTCCATGTTATTACTTGCAAGTCAAAGTGAACTAAAACACTATGATTTTTATGTTTTTTAATGTGTGAAGTTGAATCATGGAAGGCCTAGACTTACCAACCAGTTTTACACACTTTATTCAGTTATTCTCAGTTAACCGGTTCAATAGAGTACTACACCAGAACTTCCTAAACAAGGGCCAAAGTCAATTTAGGTTGTCGTGTATTAACAACACTATCAGCAATGACTTATTTTAGTGTAGATTTAGCCGAAACCACCCCTATTTCTATGAGTTAAGATACTAAACTCAACATGGGCTCCCAAGGTAGCCAAACTTAATCAAGTTAACATAGTTGACCTCCCAAAGTAGCCAAACTTAATCAAGGTAACATAGTTTTTATATTTGTTAAGTTAACCTACCACGGCTCATCAGTAGAAAGGAAATGGATCGATGTAACTTCTCCAAGTATCTTATGAAAGATGACTATTACTAATATGCATCCAAATATAGGAGAAGATCAGAATGCACGCAATAACCTAATAAGAACTAAAAATTCTATAGAAGCACAAATAAGTTAAGTAATTGAGTTCAATTATATCTCAGAATATATCATCTGACGCATCCTGCTATCATCACATAAGTCATGAACTCGTACATCTAATCAAATATAATAAATATACGACCATCAATACGACACATATGTAGGCAATGAGGACAATCAAAAAGCTCCAAACCTATAATATATGATAGTAAATTCTTAATAAACAAAGTTACAACACATGCAAAGTGATTCCAAAACATAAAATATAAATTTTCTCCTTTGGCAAATATTCTGACGAACACACTTGCACTGAATCGTTATTGCAATTGGTGAACATTGGCGAAACATAACCCATCAACTCTAATGAGATCCTCAATGACTATCGGTGTCAGAGCCCAGGAAGCCCCTAACCAAGTACACCACAGTTATTACATGTGTTACTAAATTGCAGTACTCTTATATAGTACTCGTAGTCTCTATGCTTCTCATTGTATGAGAAGCTGTAGATGCATAGAATTCATGCAAAGTAACCTCCTCAATTGGAGTTAATGACATAACATCATTCATGGAAGTCTATTTTCCAGCCCCCTTACTATCCTCTCAAGAAAACAGATAAAATATATCTCAACCCTAAAGGTTATTAATCACAAAAATTAAATCATATTTAGATATCTCGTTTAAAGAAGGATCCAATATAACAATCACTCAACATGTTTTATGAAGCATACAAGTTTAAATCAAAGTTAACAAACTAGAGGTTAAAGAGAAGAAGAGTCTTAACAGATACATATTCCAAGCTCTAAAAGTTGAGAGTCCACCGTGAGCTCCAACTCTGATACCTATGACCCAACTCAATGCACACACAAACTATCTGTTATGATACATGAAAGCGCTTGTGTGTCATACCAAAAGCAACCAAAGACAACTCCAGCATTTTTTGCAAACAAGATCAAGGAAACCCTAAAAATCTAACTACACATGCAAAGCAAGACAAATAATAGATAATATTAATGGTAAACATTATACTTTAGTGTCAAATAATTACATGACATGTGAGTGAACGCTAAAACTAGACTAATCATGCAAATTGGGCAACACTAAAACACACCAATGAAAATCGATAAACAAATATAAATAAAAATCATACAATCAGCCAAATATGTTAAAACTACGTGAATATGTTACAAAATACCAACCTAAATCGAAGAACAAGAGAAGATCGGTCTGCATTAGTGGCGGCAAAGTGACAGAAGAAGCTTGGGTTTTCCTCTCCGACAAAATAGAAATAAAACAAGTTTACGAAGTATTTTCAAGCAACTTAGCTAAGTGGGGGCATTCATTTATTTAAAATTGGGAGTGACGAAGATGTGTGATAATTAATTATTTAGGGAAATGAAGAGATATAACGATCAATTGTTTACAGAAATGATGAGGTTTTAGACTTGATTTTTGAGGGGAGAAACGTATGATAAAGCTTTGGATGATAATAGAGTGAAAGGCTTAAACTGCCCAGGGGGATGGATGTTTTGCAAGTGATAAACACGCATTAGGGATATAAAATAACAAATTTAGCTCAAGGTTATGCTGAAACGGGATATCCGGTGCATCTTACACTCCCCATGCATGCAATGAAAAACCTCAAAACCCAATCGTGCATTTTTTTAAAGAAATATTGTGTAGTCTAAATGTAATAAGGACCCTAATCTAAGTGTAAAATTGATAAACACATTAAATAAACACGCATTACCCTATTTCAATACCATTCAAATACCAACTATCTGACTCGACATAAAAGCTGGTTCTTAACCTAACTCGAATTAGGTCAAAATTTGGTGAAAAATCCTAAGGAACGGCTCGAGTTTTACACACATAATACAAAAAATCTTAGATCCTTATATAAGATAACTTGTGAGAGCAAATAAAAAATTGTCTAAAGTCAGATATATTGGGTTTATGATAATGTTAGTGAATTGCATATAGGCTAATGAGAAATCCTTATTCTCTTGAACTAATTTTTAGACTAAAAGAGGGTCGTGACTTCTATTTCAAATCCTTTTTTCTAATACAAGATGTAAAATCGCTTAACTCCACCAACAAATTCAATACTCCAAAAATTTAAATGGGTTTAATGTTAAGCTTTCACCTTTTCTAATGCTTCATTTATTATCATTATATGAACATATTTCATTAGTTCCAGCTGATTTAACAAGTATCCCGTGCTTGCAAAGCCTTTTTATATTCATCAATCTACATCACACTCTCTCAGTTCTCCCTAAATAAACACGATTAACGTAAGTAATTAGATCTGGTATTAACCCAATAACTACGATTAATTAAGAGCACATGGTGCCATGTTTGAATATCCCACGCAACTCTGAACTGGGACACTCTAATTTAATCGGCGTTCAATGAACATAGCTGTTGGTTCTCGTGATCCTTTCAGTACTTTATGTATCCAATTATGTTTTTTATACATTTAAATTCATATCGTTATCATAAATATTGTTCCAATTTTTGTATTAATCATGTTTAATTCAGTCAGAGACTCATCTAATCTGCTAAACTGTAAGCCGTTGGATACAGGCCAAGAAATAAGAGAGGCCCACTATAGGCGAAGGGTGGTATAATGTTCCATGGGCCTAATGGGCCCATGAGAACAGTTGGCCCAATGGGCTTGATACGGCCTCGAGAAAATCGCGAGATATTTCGATATCGCGCACGCTTCTTTGCGGTTTCTCGTAGTGTGATATTCTGGAGTGAGAAATTGAATGCTTGAAATTTACGATATTATCCCTCAAATTAACCTCCACTTATCTCGGAACAAAGTCATTAAAAATCGTGTATTTTTGTGAGTTTTATCTAGAAAACCCTCCTTAGGTAAAATTATGTTAAAATTTAATTGTTAATGTATTTTAATGCATAATTAAGGCGATATATTGCTAAAAACTCTTGAAAATAAAACATTTGCAAAAAAATTAATTTATTATTGTATATGAGTTTGGGGGCAAAAATAAATAAATGAAGGGAAAGTAGTTATATTATTATATTTTGAAAAACTATTTATAATTTATTGTATTCAGTGTAAATATCATTTTTAGATTATAAAATAGGTTATTATGTACAAATAAATTTAATTAATTTTATTTATTTAATTGTATATCTTTTAAAAGAATATTATAGAAGTTGAATGATACATAATGATATAATCATTTAAATAAAAATTAACCTAAATTTATAAATAATTTTTAATCGTATAGACAATCGACAAATGTACACCATTATATTCTCTCCACTTCTAAAAAATTGTAAAATAGTAGAAAAATTGAAAATTTTAAAAGCATAATTAGAACTAATTAATGAAAAGGAAGCAATAAAATAAAAGAAAGTATGAACTAGATGCCTATATCCGAGGGAGTTGGACAGTGTCTTGTCGGAAGTATCTAGCGAGAAGAAGACATGCATCTCATCTCCTCCCGATGGCCATGGCCATGCGCACGGATAAACAGCTGTGGATAAAAACGTAAAGCTAAGCGCAGTAATAGACAGTATCCCTTCACAAAAAGACGCAAACTTTTCGGCCATCTATGGTCATACGCTTTCTCTTTGGGTTTCGCCTACCATTACTGCACCCTCTCACTTCATCTGTTCTGCCCTTTGCTTACCTTTTCATCTTTTTCCCAACTCTGACGCCCAAGGAGAACTTCTTTCTCTCTTATCTCTCCCAGGTCTTCTGCTTCAGTAGGCTGCCAGCTTGCTCCAGCTTTCAGCTGAAGCAGAGGAGGCAAAAGCTCAGTGTCTTTTTTTCAGGTATGATTGTAAGGTATTATGAGCTGATCAACCTTGAGGTTGGTTTGCCTTTTCGGGTGGTTTTATTGGCTGCCCATCAGTGGGTTGTAAATTTTGGTGCTTTGGGGAGGTCGTTGACTTTGCCGTGGTTGGATGGTTTGTTCAGATCTGGGTGGTTGTTGGTTTCTTTGGATGGCACTGGTAATGATGCTGGCTTGGATCAGTAGGCTTATTTTTATGGGGTTTGTGGTTTTTTATTCTTTACATGTGTGGGGATGGTTGAGATTGTTCCCGGGGTTGGCAGTGAAGATGTTCTTGGTCAGATCTGAGTATGGTTTTGAGCTATGCACTTCTGCATTTGTTGACTGCAGGGTGGTGGTGATTGGTTTTAGTGTTCGGCAAACTGATGTGATTGTATTTGTAAGCTTGATTCCTTGGTGGTTGGAGTGATGTGTTGGTGGTATTGAAGTTGGTGTTTTAGAGTTAATTTGTTTGTGCTGCTCTTTTTGTATTTTATGATAATTGAGTTTTTGTCGATTGAGGAAGTGATTCTTTTCCATATTTTGTTTCTTTCTGTCGTGTACTTGTGAGTTTGTTGGCTACCACCTTTTGCACATTGAGATTGAAGTGTATAGTCTGAAGTTTGTATGTTATTCATAAACAAGGTAGTCTATTGGGAACAGTTGTCTGACATTAGAATTTTACTTCTATTGCTATTTGCTTGACACCCTTGAATCTTCTTCTTTTTTATTCATGCTCTCGTGTGACTATTTTCCATGTCAATTTGCTTTAAATTATTGCTTTGGTTTGACAGGTTCATGTAGGTGGAAAGAGGAGCCTCCATTTTCCTTGAACAGAAAAATTTTGGCTGTTAACTATTACCTTGGGAGTGAAATTTCGATCATCAGTTAATGGCAACCGATGCCTTCTGGGCTGATGCCTTTCGTATTTAAGATTAAAATTACTGTTCATAGTCTATGTGGTTTAGTTGGGCGCTCAGGGTTCTGTATGTGTTCTACAGTCACTGTAGTAATTTAGAAGAATAGTGTTCTCCTGTCCCTCTGGCTTTTGGGTGGGATCATCCCTTGAATCTACATTGGCTGTGTGCACATCTGACCGCATAAATATTCTATTGTATGCGTGTTTTCCTCATTTGGAGCAAGACTGGTTAGTGAATTACTGTAAGAATTTCATCATAGCCAGATGGATGCTCAGCCAGCCAGTAGTACTCATATGTCTCGCACTCAATCCCGATTATTTCCCGCTCTTGGTCCTGCTCTTTTGATATGTATTGGATATATTGATCCAGGCAAATGGGCCGCAATTGTTGATGGTGGTTCTCGTTTTGGTTCTGATCATTTATTTCTACTAGCTGCTTTTAGTTGTGCTGCTATGCTTTGCCAATACCTTTGTGCTCGAGTTGGGGTTGTCACTGGAAAGAATCTTGCACAAGTACTTAGCCGTCCTTTTCCCACACTGTTTGTGGATTTCTGTCTAACCTATTTGATTTTATTTTTGTATTATACGCCTTACTTATTTATGTCATCATGCTTTCATATCCATAGATTTGCAGTGAAGAATATAATAAGTCAATCTGCATTCTATTGGGAGTTCAGACCGAGCTATCGAGGCTTATTTTGGACTTAACAATGGTACTTATTAAATTATTATGAGTCTATGTATGTTTGCTCCAAAGTGAAACAGATGCATGACATGTATCCGTGGCAGAAAATTAAATATTTCTCAGGAAGCAAGAGATTTTTGCACTTTATGCAAGTAGAGCACTTGGCTTCTGATATGTTGCTTGTTTTTTGTACACAGATTCAGGGGGTTGCTCATGGGCTCACCCTTCTTTTTGGTCTCGACATATTAATGAGTGTACTTTTGAGCTGGATAGTTACTTTGGTGTTTCCATTACTTTTTTCCTACCTGGTAATTTGTATTCTATGTGCATACTTTGTTTTATATTTAATAAAGCTAGCATTCAATTTAACTGTTCTTTTTCCAGGATAAGCATCAAGTGGATATTGTGCTTACAAGCATGGCTGCTTCTGGGATGATTCTGTACTTGCTTGGAGTGCTCAGTAGCCAATCAGAATTATCGATTGTTGGGGATGGGCTGCTTCCAAGGTTACGAGGGAAAGCATGTATGCTCTTATGAGTATTTTGGGTTCTAGTATTATGCCTCACAATCTTTATCTTCACTCTTTTCTTGTACAGGTATGGATTAAATGATTGTTTTTCACTTTGGTTCTCGAATTTTATTTTTGCGAGGACTCCTGTTCGACCAAATAAATGGCTGCTCACATCCATGCTGTCTTCTCTTGTTGTGAATCAGGACCAAAGATATTTGAGTTTTTCCGTCCATGATTTATGTCAAGACCATTTAATTGGAGTTCTATTCACATGTAGTGGCATTTTTTTGATCAATTACATGGTTATGCTATCAGCGGGAAACATTTTCCACAGTGCCAGCCTGACTGTGCTTACTTTTCAGGATTCACTCCTCCTATTGGACCAGGTGCTGTATTATAACCTAAAGAAATATTGTTTATTGTCAGATCTTAGATGGAATCATTGAAGGTAGTTCTTTTATAGTTAATTGGCTGCTCGTGGACAAGAAATGCAAGAAAAACTATGTTTGTTCATGGCAGTTTGTGTGTAGGATCGATGTGGGTAACTTTAGATAAGCTAACTTTGGTGTATTTACAACTGATACTTCTTCTGGTGTTGTTACTTCAGCTAGTTTTACTTAAACTATGTTTTTCTCCGAGGTTCTATTTCCTTCTTTACCAGCGTATGTGTTTTGACGATGTTCAGAAGTATTTAAGTGTGTCTGAGATGAGCAAAGATTATTATTTATCGCTGATCCCTTTCTATTTTGGGTATTTTTTTTGTACGAAGTTTTGGATTTGATTACTCATTCAATTATTACCATATTAATTTTTTCTCTCTTTGTGTGCCCATCCCCAAATGATGGGGCCCATGGGCATATAGATTAAATCCATGCAAGAGTGAACTTAGGTTGTTTACATTTCACAATTTACTTTTGTTATGTGGTCTCTGTTTTAAGTGTGGTGACTGGAGTATCTGAAATTTTCTTTCTCTGCAATATTTTCCTTTCTTTTTCTGCTTCTAAGCTGCTTCTTACCTTTTGAACCTGTTCCTTTACGCTTCTGCATTTGGTTGAAGCATGACTAATTACACTTTTAGCTTCATTGATGGTACGTCATTTTTAGATTTCTGGTGTCCAATTACTTTTTTGTTGATATTTATTTTTTTCTTATGCAGATATTTAGGATTCCTCTGGCAGTTGCTTCCTTTTTTCTGGTTCTTTTCTTTTCCAGTCAGGTTACAGCTGTAAGTTGGAATGGTGGTTCCCAAGTTTTGGTGAGCCATTTTTTTGGTGTTGACTTTCCTGGTTGGATTCATCATGTGTTGATCAAATTGCTAGTGTTTATACCTTGTCTATACTGTGCATTGAGTTCTGGAGCTGAAGGGATCTATCAGATGCTCATTTTTACTCAAGTCATTTTGGCTATGTTGCTTCCATCTTCCATTATTCCTCTGTTCAGAGTGGCATCGTCAACATCAATCATGGGTGGCTATAAAGTATCAGGATATGTGGAAATTTTGGCTTTGGCTACCTCTCTATCAATGGTTGCTTTGAACCTAATATTCATAGTGGAGATGCTCTTTGGCAATGGTGAATTGAGTGATAGTGTGCATTGGAACGTGGGGAGTAGCTCAACGTTCTCTTATTTAATTCTTATGCTTACTGCTTTTGTGTCACTTGGGTTGATGCTTTGGCTAGCGGCAACACCATTGAAGTCAGCAAGTGCTGACATTAGGTTCAGAAATTGGGATGCACAAAGCAATTTGCTTGAGCCAGTCACCGATACTGGTGAAAGTCAATTAGGTGCTTGCAGCCATGAGGAAGAGCCTATGCCTGAAGAAGTAGCACTGGAAAAAAAATCATTAGATAGCCGTGCAGAGAGTACGACTACATCTGTGGATTTTGATCTACCTGACACTATTACGGATTTTGAGCATGAGCCCCATCAGTCACCAGTTGAAGATGATTTTCCTATCAGCACTGTTCTGGAATCTCAGCCGGAAGAATTGGCATCTTCGGTTGATAGCCGTTCTGATGTCACTATAAACAAGGAGGCTTGTGTCAGTTTGAATGATTCAACTACTGTTCACATACCGGAAACTGAGGATTCATCAAGAAAAACTGAACTTGTGGATCACAACGAGCGCATATTGAAGGAGGATGATGAAACTGATGCTTGGGAAGTAGAAGAGCCACCTTCAGGAGTTTCTGGAAGTGGTCTAAGTCCAACGTCTGATGGTCCTCCCTCATTTAAAAGTATCAGTGGGAAAATTGATGAACCTAATAATGAAAGTGGAAGCCTTTCAAGACTCTCAGGTTTGGGCCGTGCTGCAAGACGCCAATTTGCTGCCATTCTTGATGACTTTTGGAAACAGCTCTTTGATTTCCATGGCCAAATTACTCAGGAAGCAAAAGGGAAAAAATTTCATGTCCTATTGGGGTTAGATCAGAAGAATTTATCTTCATCTAAAACTGTTGATATGGTATCCACTCCCTACATGCAGACAAACTTTTCACCCTTTGAAAGAGGTTCTGTGTATCCTTCAACTGCAAGAGATTTTGACTATTACAAGCCACAGTTGGCTTCCAACCCTATGAACTTATCCTCTGGTTCCCATCTGGGCTCAGCATCTCGGTTGCCATCAGTGCAAACAATTGATGCACAGTTAAAATCTCTGTATGGTAGCACAATGGAAAATTCAGAAAGACGTTATTCCAGTTTGCGGCTCCCGCTCCCAGCATATTCAGAAGAACGAGATCAACCTGCCACTATTCATGGTTATCAAATAGCCTCGTATCTGAGCAAGATGGCCACGGACAGGCACTCAGATCCATTTGATGTCATGTTGGATTCACCTACTGCCAGATATGCTTCTCTTTCATCAAATTACGGAGATATGCTAAATTTAAGTGCGGGGCATACTGGATATGGTTCTATGCTAAATTCATCCATGTCTAATACTGGAGCTACCCTGACTAGGACACAAGATGAAAATTTATATTATGGCAATTCTTCTCTTATGGGAGGCACCACGAACATTGGATCTGCTTCTTATCAGAAGAAATACCACAGCTTACCTGACATATCAGGCCGGCTTATTCCAAACAGGACTTCTTCCTTGGGTAGCAGAAATACCCAGGGAACAATCCTATTGGACCCAAATCATCTGTTGATAGAAACGTATATGACCAATATCTGTCTTCAAATCTATCGTTATCGTCCAGAGCAGGTACGGGTCCTCTGCCATTTGATAAACTGTCTTCTACTAATCTCTATGGGGATGATTTTACAATGCCACCTCCTTCCAATGGTTTAACAGAGTCTTTATGGTCTCGTCAACCATTTGAGCAGTTTAGCATGTCTGGAAAGTCTTGGGATACTAGCCCCCACCACAGTTTTGAAAATATTTTAAATGATTCAGAAACAAAATTACTGCAGTCCTT
Source organism: Piper betle (assembly GCA_033002965.1). Classification (NCBI taxonomy): domain Eukaryota; kingdom Viridiplantae; phylum Streptophyta; class Magnoliopsida; order Piperales; family Piperaceae; genus Piper; species Piper betle. The sequence goes on from JAURVB010004730.1 coordinate 15,324, forward strand.
CAGATGCTGCATCATGAGGCTGCTTAACCTGGAAGGGTCTGAATGGTTGTTTTATCAGAATGATGGGATAGATGAAGAATTGATTGATCATGTGGCTGCGAGGGAAAAGTTTCTCTATGAAGCAGAATCCAAGGAGGCTCCAACATTTCATGATGGTGAG